>JAOVVI020004030.1:0-18205 GCA_028571085.2 Nepenthes alata | reverse complement strand
CTCTATCATTACTTTCTGTCCGTCCGAGAGCTCTGCTCTGTGTTGCTGTCCGAGAACCTTGTCCGCTCGGTCACCGTGTGTTTTGTGCCAACAGCAACATGGCCATCGGCAGTGCAGCCGGTAGTGGTGCAGTGGGCTTTGGCAACGTAGGAGCTGCTGGCAGTGGCGGCAATGTGGCCTTGGGCATCACAGGAATAGCAGGCAGTGTAGGTTGCAAGGTAGGAGCAGCAGGCCGTGTAGGCAATGGGGTAGTTGGCAGTGGGGGCAGTGTCGGCAACGGTGGGAAGGCTTGAGGGACCACTGGAACCGGTGGCACAGAAGGCAAGGTGGGCTTGGGCAAAGTCAGCGGTGGTATTGAAGGCATTGGTTGCAGCAGATGGCGAGCTGCCGTAGTCACATCAACGCTCGACATTGACAATGCCGCGGTGAAAGAGAGGATCAACCAGAGGTTACTCATGGAGTTGGGAGCCATATCTATTAATTGCTCGATCTTGAGCGATAGGGATTTCAGAGCTCTGATGTGTTTTTAATGTGTTGAGGAGAAAAACAGCTTTTTGTAAGTCATATATAGGGAGAAGGAGCCGAAGAGGGACGAATATGAAAATAATTCGATGAAATACGGTTGGACGATCCGAAAGAAAAGGACCAGTTAGCTCACCTACTCAACTAAACGAAAGCTTTCAATCCAAACATAATCTAATAACTTGAACCTGATGGGCTGCCAGCAATGCCAGGAGCCCACATATTTTGTGTTTAAATCTTTTGATGATCAAGAATCTCTCATCTCTTCCCCATCATTTAGTATCAAATTACTAAGCAAATTTCAAGTAGATAATCTTATCTATAAAAATTGTACGTAAAACAAAAATGTATAATAGTAAGAATCGAACTCCTCACCGCATAATCAAATGTACTAGCTCATAAGGCCTACGTAAGTCATACTTGACCAAAAAGAAGTGGACATTTTAATAGATGATAGGTGGCCTATGGCTGCATAGACATTGGGAAAAGGATGAAGAGCACAAACAATCAGAACCATAAAACCCAGGCAAGTAACACCATACACTTGTATCACGGCTTAGACCCAAATTAAAGCGGACAGGATTCATTCAAATGAAACGAAAGAGACAGATTACAGCCTTCAAAAGAGAAAAATTAGCCGCATCTGTCATCAAATGGGATTGTCTACCCAGGTTATATATTATCAATCACAACGAACGCAGATATTATGCAAATCAAGTACTTAAGTAGTTTGCATCAACCATGCTTGGAAGGGCAATAATAGAATCAAGGGCTATGAAACTCTAGGATGAAGAAGCCAAAACGGCAACTGAATGTCTATGAAGAAAAATGGCAATGAATTTAAGACCAAGATCTAGTTAAATGAATTGCTAAGAAAGTAATCACATCGGAGAAAATATACGTTGCAAATGCCTAGTAAACTAACTGAAAATTTTGAAAAGACAAAGAGGAGTTGGCACAATGAGAAAAAAAAAGACGTTTGTATACGAGAAATATTCATTAAATTAAGTATTACGCTTCTCATTTCAATAATGTTAGAAAGGGAAAGAAAAACTCATGACTGAAGAGCAAATGGAACCCACTGATAAGCTGGGATCTTGAATCATGAATACTGCACTGTACATGGTGCAACCAAGAAGCACCTTTAGGGCACTAATATGTGTTTCAGACAAATTGTATGGTACATGATGTACGCCCTTGCAATGGTCGTGAACTATTTAGGTAGATTGTTAGTATCTGAATCGCATCTGATGTGACACTCATGCACGTTTAAAGATTTGAACGGTGCCTGATACGTATCTAACTAACGCTCATATGCCAATTGGTTAATATAAGTAGCAAATGCATTGTTTTTAATTATTTTCATAAGAACGAATCGGAGAAAAGAGAAAAAGGCATGAGAATGAAGAGAGAGGAAAAGGAGGAAACATATTTTAAAGCTTTATTTGTCATATATATATATATAACTCATGATTTTTTAATATTTTTAATCCTATTAAATTAAAGGGCTATAGATTACTCACAGGAGCTTGAACAAAAATGAATAAAAGATTTTGTTTATATTTTGATATATCTTGACTTGTATTTAGATTTCATATATGAGCAATGTATATATTGTTAATAGCAACTTTTATCATTTGAAAATTTTATTTCGGATTTTTTATGTTGAACTATGATATTTGTTAGATTCATTCAGATTTGATATTGTGATTCTATAGTGTTAGATTATTATTTTCCTAATTGGTTTGAGTTAAATATTTTAAAGACCGAACAGATAGTTTTAGACTGGTCATATATTTGTTATTTTACACCATGATTATCACCAAAGGATTGATTTTGTTAGGTCTGACCTGGGTTTATTTCTTTTATAGATATAAAAATAATTATTTAGATTTAATTATTATTATTTATTATCTATTTTTTATCCAGGGTCAAGACATAAATGTTATAAGAGAAACTTGTAAAGAAAGTGTCATATTTGATTTTAAGAAACTAAACATTTAAAAAAATTTTGCATGACAGGTATTGAAATGGTAGCAAGCAAAAGATCATGGAATAGAGAATCAGGTTCTAGTCAAGAAGATGGCTATTTGGCAATTATAGGGCAGATAAGTGATATTATGGATAGGATTATCCAATGGCAGAACAAGGACCTAGCTAAAAGTAGGACTGTTAATCAAGGGCATGGCATGACGCCTGTTAACAGATCACTAATGAGTGCATCTCAAGATATTTGGGGAAGTCTAACCCCATTAATATGGAGAATTGAATCCACCATGTGGAGAAGGTGTTTGAGGTCATAAATATTTTTGAAGATGATAAAGTCACGTGCACGACATACAAGTTTGAGGGACAAGCAGATAGATGGTGGGCGACTCAACAATGAGTTTTGAGTATGGAAATAAGGAAATTTTGTAGAATTTATTCTTAAAGACTTTTATGAAAAAATTCTTTCCTTCCAATATTCATGAGATTAAGGATAATGAGTTGAACTGCTTGAAGGACAATTGGACGAAAGTCGAGTATGACACCAAATTTACTGAATTGTCTCATTTTAGTAGTGGATGAGGCTAGGGGGGCCCAGAAGTTTCTACGAGATTTTCAAGATTCATTTAGGAAGTAGTTTATGCCACTCCAGTTATGAACCTATGGTAAAGTATTCAATCGAGTTCTACACATTGAGAAAGAGTAAAAAAGGGAGAAGCTCTTTGAAAAGAGAGCGGTGAATAGAGGCCAAAGTTCATAGTCAAGAGGGTCCCAATCTAAGTCTAAGTCACAAGAGTAGGGCAAGGTGATCGAAAACAATATTTGCCAACAAAGTCTCAATATTTCAAATCGGCATGTGAGCATTGTGGCAAGCATCATGCCAAAAGACAATGTTACTGATAAATTGAAGCTTGTTTTACTTATAACCAAGTTGGCCATTGTGAAAGATTGCCCATTCCCTCGCAGGTGTTTAGAGAAGAAGCCCACTATTTTGTGAAGGATTTTTGCCACAACAACAAAGGATGTAAGAGCAAATCTATCAGTTATTAAAAATAGCAAGCAAATTTTTGATTCCATAACTCATATTAATTGATCTTGAGTTTATACACTCATTTATGGCTCTAAAATTTGTTTGTAATTTGCATGCACCACCTTAAATTTTAGAACTTGACTTAGTAATATCTATCCCAATAAGTAAGTCATTGTTGGCAAATATTATTTATCCCCAATGCTCGATTTGCCTCGGTGGGTTTAGATTGTTGGTGGATTTAATTTTGTTTGATATTTACAATTTTAATTTTATTTTTGAGATGGATATGTTAACATATTATCACACTACTATGGATTCTTTTAATAAGTCCATCTTGTTCTATATTCCTAGATATTAATATTTTGAATTTCAAGGGAACGTCAACAAGAAGTCGTCAGGATTAATTTTGACTCTAATGCAAGCTATTTGTTGAAAGATGAATGCTAAAAGTATTTGGGTTATGTTATGATGTCGGGAAGTTACAACATGTCTATTAAAGAAATCCCAATAGTAAGTGAAATCGAAGATATTTTTCTAGAGGAGTTACCTTGTCTATCTCCAAATTGAAAAATTATGTTTGCAATTAATATGATGCCAGGATCTACACAAATCACAAAGGCTTTTTATATGATGGCCCCATCTAAATTAAAAGAGTTAAAGCAATAGTTATAAGAGTTACTGAAGAAATGATTTATTTGGCCGAGTGTATCGATGTAGGGACCATGGATACTCCTTGTAAAGAAGAAAGATGGACCGATAAGGTTGTGTATTGACTATAAAAAATTGAATAATATTACAATTAAGAATAAATATCCCACATCGAGAATTAACAATCTATTCGACTAATTGTGATGAGCGCGGGTTTTCTCCAGTGCAGATTTGCATTTTGGATACCAGCAATTGAGGATCAAGCGTGAGAACATACCTAAGATGGTGTTCAAAATGAGGTACGACTACTATGAGCTTTTGGTAATACCTTTTGGGTTAACAAATATACCGATCACATTCATGGATCATATGAATTGGATTCAATCCTACTTGAATCAATTTGTGGTGATCTTTATTGAAAACATTCTAATTTATTCGAAGAAGTTTGAGGAGTGCAAAATTCATTTGAGGACTGTCCTACAAACTTTGACAGAAAGACAGCTATTTGTTAAGTTAAAGATATGCAAGTACTAGTTAAAACATTTCATTTTGGGGCTAAATAATTTCAAAAAGATGTGTATCAGGGGATCTAAAAAAAATTGACATTATGGTTGATTGGAAACAGTTGACCAATATTGCTAATGTATAAATTTTTCTGGGTTTCGTTAGATATTATTGATGCATCATTGAGAATTTCTCGAAGGTTACAATACCACTGATGCATCTAACTCAGAAGCTAATGATTTTCCTTTGGAATGAGAATTATAAGAAGAGATTTCAAGAATTAAAGGATAGGCTAACTTCTACATTGATATTGTCCATTCTAGGTGGTTCAGAAGTTTTATGGTATATTATGATACTTTTGAAGAAAGGTTTAGTAAACATTTTGATACAACATGGGCGAGTTGTTGCTTACGAATCAAGACAGTCCAAAATTCATGAAAACAATTATCCCAACCACGATTTAGAATTTGCAATGGTGATATTTGCCTAAAAGATTTGGAGATATTATTTATATAGAATAAAATTTATTATCAATTCAGATCATAAGATTTAAAATATTTGTTCTAGTAGAAAAAGCTAAATATGAGACAATGACAGTGGATGGATTTGTTCAAAATTTATGAATATGAAACTAATATTAGTGGGGCAAGGCAAATATTATTGCTAATGCATCGAGCTGGAAATCTTTAAGTATGGTAGCTCATGTGATGATTAAGGAATCGGCGATACTAAATGAAAAGAGAAGTTGCAATATTACTTGCACTTCTAAGGTTTGAGGATGATTTTATTGTATTTTTTTATTCAACTTATTAATCGTATTATGTGTTGCCATATTCCATGATCATGTCAAATCGTTCGTTGTCTACGATATCATATTTTCCTGGAAGATCTTCATCAGTCTCACGCTTGATGGTCGTCATCATTACATACTCAGCTTTCACACCATCCTGTCGCCCAATCTATGCCTAAGGCGCGCTGTACTGAAGTGGCACTCGATGAACGCCCGAGGCGCCATCAAGGCATGCTTTCCAGAACCTAGGTTCTCAATGAGTGCCCGATGTGCCCTCAGTGCGCGTTTTCCAAAACTAGGTCCCTTGATGAGCGTCAAAGCGCCACCAAGGCACATTTTCTAGAACCGAGGTGCTCGTGCACCGGGGCACAAAATTTACAAACCCTAACTGGCCACGCGTCTGATTGGCACTCAAGCAGCGCGACCTTATTATATGTAACTGCTCTTTTATTTTAAACCTAGTTTGGGCTCCTTTATATATATGAGCCATTCTTCTTCATTCCTAAGGGTTTTGGAAAAAGAGAGCTTCACAAAAGGCTATTATTATTATTCTTCATTATCTTGAGCCAAACATTTGTGCCAACCGGAGAAAGCTTCATCCTTTCTATGTGCTAATTTTTAAAGGCTTTCTCTTCTTTGCAAATTATCTGACCACACTCTCTTCCCTGCCGGTAAACCCTCGTGAGTGGCGTCGAAGGTTTGAAAATTGAGCTCCAGTAGTTCATAAGGAAAAATTAACGTAAAGACCAGAAGGCGTCCGATTTTGTTACTGTGGACACAACTAATGAGTTTCTTGGTAGAGATCACAAGACGAGAGTAAGTCGACTAGGTTAGCGCCTCGATACCACCCGGTCTATAAGTTAATTTTTATAGTATATATCTTCCCTGATCGTTAAAATCCGGAGGGTTTTACTTAATAGTCGTGGTTATCCAGATTTTCCTTCATCACCAAAAATTATATGTTTTTATTATTACTTATTGCTTTATCTTTTATACTTGTTATTGGTTATATCATCTAGATTTAAATATACTTTATGCGTATTGAATATTTATATTTTTACTGCTTCCACAAATTTATTAAGGGGTTAAAACTTTTGTATGATTTGGGACGAATAGTTCCCTTCAAAACCGACCATTATGGAATGGATCAAAAAATCTCAAATGAACAACCCGTATTTAATGGAGATTGTCCAGAGTTTGAACAACAAATCACAAGCAAATTTTAAATTTCGGACAGATGGAATTCTTCAATCTCAAGATCAAATTTGCGTACCAAATATTGAAGACTTGAAGGAGGAGATTTTGAATGAGGTCCATGGAACAAATTATACTATTCACCCTAGAGTAAACAAGCTGTATTTTGACATAAAGAAAATTTTTTGGTTGAGAAATATGACACGGTATATTGCAACTTATGTGACGAGGAGCATAGTGTATCAACAAGTAAATGCTAAGTATAAGAAATCTCCAAGATTTTTGCCCATTTGTAAATTTTTAATTAGAAGTGGGAACACGTTATGATAGATTTTGTATTGGATTTGTAAGTTTCTAATTCCATTGGTTAAGGTATCATGGAGAAATAATTCATTCGAGGATGTGACTTAAGAGTTTGAAAACGAGATCCAAGAGAATTACGCTTTTTATTTAAGTTTTAAGATGCGTAAATTTTGATGACTTAATTCTATAATGAGGGAAGAGTTATAATTGTTGGTTTCTATTTGTAAATTATGATGTCATTAATTCAATTTTGGGTTATTTTAAAAAATAATTTTACAATAAAAATTGAAGAAAAAGTCAATACTGGGTTCAAGCTTGGTGACTAAAAGGCATATAATTTGTACTCATACACATTTTCGACAAAATATCAACACCTGAGGAGCACTTCTAGGGTGTTCATGTATGTTTTGAATAGATTATGTGGTGCTAAATGTACATCATTGCAGCACTTGTGCACACCTAAGGGTTTTTGTGACGTCTAATATGCGCCTAATTAGTGCTCATACATCGATTCAATTATATAAGCAAAGCACACATTGTTTTCAGCTATTTTTTTGAGAAAGAATAGGAGAAGAGAGAAGGAGAAGAGAAAAGAGAATTAGGAAGAAAAGGAATTTGATTTTGAAGCTTTATATTGTTAGACCAATCAAATTAAAAAGTCAAGACAAGTGTTTTATACTTATTTTTCTAGTCTATTTATAAATCCTTTGATTTTATCTATATTTTTTTTATTTTGAAATATATATATATATGACTTTTTAACTTCTTGCTTAGTATATTATTACATGCATGTTATTTTTATGAAACGTTTTAAAATTTTATTTTAATTTTACCAAATATTTAAGGAGTTTATCTATTTTATATGAAATAAATAAATATTTAAAATATTATATTAATGTAAAGAAATATTTGTAAATAACAAGTTATCAATTTATGCATTTAGGTTTTATATGTGGTAGTCCATATATGTACTTTGAATCAGACTCTATTTTATTAATTATTTAATATTTGTACATTTCTATAAGGTAAAAAATTTTATATTTATTTTTTTATAATAAAAGTTTTATACATTTTCTTTAGAAAGAAAAAATTTTAAACCTTTTGTTATTGAGTTTCTCGATTTGATATTTTTAAAAACTATTGTAAAAAATTAAATAAAATAATACATTCAGACGTCCTAATAAATATCAGACAGACTTGATGATTACACATATCATCCACAGATAATAAAAAAGTAATATTTAATCCTATTTATAGAGAAAAATTAACAAACAACCAGCCAATGAGTCTAAATAATAATGATACGGCCTATGTTTATAAAAAATACGTGTAACTCTTTCTCAAAATTAATTTTTTGATCATTGGTTTTTAGACTTTAGCATATTTTAGATTTTGAGATTTTATCTATATATGATTTGGTATTTAAGATGTGTGATTGAAAATGTACATGATTTGATCAATAATAAAAAATATCCGATTTTAGACTTGGACTTTTGGACCCCTTTGGATGATTTCATACTTTGTACTATTTTAGTATTTGTTTATGGATTATGAATTTTGTATATAAAATCATACTTGGACTTTTGGCATTGAACATTTGACATTTGGGTTTACTTTTGATACAACTCATCACCTTTATTATTGACTGCTCACATTATTGTTAGCTTTATTTTTTTTGGTAAGTAATTAAATTATATTAATAAAAAAATACATAACTAATGTTCTATCTCCAAGTATTTTACTGATTTGGATTTAGAACAAAAATGTTAGGGTATTTCCCGAGTACCGTGAATCATGTCACAAAATCCGAAGTAAAGTAAAAAAATAAAGGAAACAAACAGAGTTACATCCGCCTAAAGCCTTCAACCAAACCATCTCCAAGTTAGAGTTACTATATTGTTAACTTTACTTACTATCTGATAAAGCTCAATTACTATATGTTTCCAAAGTTTAACAGCAAAAGTAGAGTTACAACTTAATAAAAAAATTAAAGTAATGACATTAGATAGAAGTGATTGGTATTATGGATGATACACTAAATCAAGACAACAAATGGATCCATTTGCTCGAATTCTTCAAAAATATGGTCTCATGGCACAATCTACAATGCCAAGTACTTTCGATTGAAATGGAGTTACTACAAGATGAAATCAAACATTGATAGATATGGTAAAATGAGTCACTCTACTCTTTTCATCTCTATGTGGGGCAATACTTTAAGGACCACAATATACATTTTAAATTAAGTTTCTACTAAGGCTTTTGCTAAACCATGTAATGCCTAATTTTTTCAATTATGATTTATGGCATCATTATTACATACATTTGAGTTAATTTGAGAAATAATTGTATGATAAAAAATTAAAAAATTAAATTTTAGAAGAATCAAGCTCCGTGTCAGACTGGCATCTATCCCCACACTCGTGCATATTTAAGATAGTAGAAGTGCACCCTAATTAGTGCTTATGGGGTGCGCATTCATGTTTGAGGCAATAGTGGTGCCTAAAGTGCACGTGATTAGCACACGTGCATGCGTTTGGATAAATATTGGTGCTTGAACTACGTCTAATAAGTTGCTCATGCGTGCTTATGTTAATTTGTAGTGTCTGATGCATGTCTATCTAGCTCTCGTATGCCACTTTGGTATATAAGGCCAACTGTGCTATTTGTTAGTCATTTTACATGGAAAGAAAGATAAGAGAGATAAGAGAAGAAAAAGAAGAATAATAGAGAGAGAAAGAAAAGAAGAGGCAAAGGAGTTTTAAAACTTTTTCAAGTCAAATTTGTTAAATTAGAAATTTATAACTAGTATTTTTAAATCCATTTTTTGGATTATTTTCAAAATCTATCGATAAACATACCAAAACTAATGCTCATAATTAAATAACCATGTAATTCTGTAGAAAATTGGGCAAACGTTTCTCTAAATATGGATAAAATCATACATGAAAACCTGTATAAAGAACCCTGCACAATATATATGAACATCCAGACTTTAACATTATCCACAATACACACACAGGACCGTCACATGCCATATTATCCATACTTCCAACACAGTACTCCTGCTACCACAATGGATCTAAAAAGGAGATGTCATCTAAGCATAAACAAATCAAAAGCCACAAGGTAAATATTGCGGAAGCAAACCAAAATCATAAAATCATCTGCAGAAGCTAAACGATACATTTATCATAGTACAAATGTACTACATCATCATCATCATGTACAACAATAAACTAATTGAACTATTTACATTTCAATTATAACATCCATGCTCTAGTCTTAAGTCCTCAAAGTCCAGCCGATTTCCTTAAGCGAGTCCCTCGACTTGCTCTAACTAATCGGGTATCAACTCGAAACTCTCATCTAGAAGGAATAAGAAGCAATAGTGAGCTAATAGCTCAACAAGTACATCATATCAAAACAATAAACAATAATAATGAAATTAAGTAGAAGAAATATATGTGAACAAGGAGATATGCATATACAAAACTTAATTAAGCATTGCTGGAGTGCAATTGATTTCTTTCTTTAATCTTATTTTCTTAAGGACGCAGATTAAACATAATTACTCATCTTTGCAGACCCAAGCTAGTGGACCATACTAGCCAAATGAAGCGAATAATCGAGGATAGATTGTATTTCGCACACAATCAAAGGTAAAAAGTAAAACAGAAATATCCCTTCTAACGGGATCAGATACAATATTACCTCCCAAAGGTATGTCAAACTCAGAATATATCTTCGCGACAGTAACGCCCTAGGGAAGAGCAGACCACGTATCACTCCATGGACTAAGTTATCCTCGATTATCACTGTAACACCTTAAGGCATATCCCCAATATCACCCGCTACAACAAGCAGCCAAGATAATTCCCTTGTGTTTCCACTGTCACACTAGTGACATGCCTTAGGGCATTACCCATCAGAAACATGAATGCGGATCCCAATTTTATGATTACTTATTCCTTTTTAGGGAGGTTCTATCATATGCTTTTCATAGATATCTCCATTTAGGAGATCAGATCAGATTCTTTTCAGAGATATCTCCATCTGGTAGATCAGATTTATCAAATTTCCCTCAATTCATTAATGTACTTATTGTCTTGCTTGTGGATTTCAATCTTTTCATAATATGACTTACATACGGTTATCATATTCACAGAGAAGATTTAGAATTCTTACCGTCAAAGAGCAGGTTAACTTTGAGAGCTTTCAAACGCGAATTTCTTTCACAAACGCATATATTGAAGCTTCCAGATTATCCGATGGGACTTATATAAATATACATATCATTTAATTAGCAATTAAATATGAAAAATTATGTAAGATATCGTTCAGAGTCTTCGGTGAATAGTACCCATGAATAGTGCATGGATTACACATATCGATTAATTCTTGGAATTGCAAACATCCAACGGGTAAATTATCAAACCCAAGGCATAGGTAACTATAACCCTAAGTCAATTTATACATTAAACTCTCAAATCGAAGCTTAACGGTGTCCGGGCGCGGGTTAGGGGCTTCGTGAACGAAAATACATACATAACCATAAATTCGGATACCCAATCGATATATTAACTATACCAATCCATGGATAATCATATTCTAGTCTCAAATTAAGCTAAAGCCCCAAACATTTGTGGGTTACATGCTCGGGCCTGAGGGTTAGGGTTTATGTTGTCTGAAACCTTGCCTAAACTACAAATTTGGACTCCAAATTAACATATATGCATACTTAAGTCTTGAGAATCATAAAATATAAAATTAATTGGATATCGGAATGAGAATACCCGAGAAAAAAAGATAGAAGTATAATAAAATAAAAGAGGAGGGTATGAGTATACTTGTCTCGTCCCGATCTATCACCTTTTTAACTGGCTCTCAGACGGATTCGAACTTGTGGGCCTCCATCTTCTTCTTCTCTCTCTAGTTCTCAAACACACTCTCTCTCTAAAACCCAAAAATGGCCAAAAAATGCAAAGGAAGAAACCCTTGCGCAATATAAAAACCCCAACTGGCGCTCGAGCGCCAGTCAGGTGGTAATTAGCCGCATCGCCTTGCCAGCATCGCGTCTCGAGTGCCTTTCAAGTGAAGCATTCTTTTTTTCACACCTATGTGGAGCTCAAGCGCTACTCGGGAACAGATCAGGCCTGCGTTGAGCTACAGCAAGCCTACTTCACTTTTTTGCCATCCAAGATCCGTTTTGACCCTTGAAACCCAATTTTTCACATCCTTGTACTTTAATTTTGATTGCATAACCTTAATAAGTCATGATTATCACAATTTAAAGCCCAAAATCTTATTTACAAATTAACATTTCTCGGTTTACAACTTTGATTTCTAATTTACCAATTCTAAATCTTTGGGCTTTATAATCTGATTCCTCCCGTACCCTTTAACCTTAATTCACCTATTTTATCTTAATTACTCATCTCTTATTATATTTTGGAAATCAGGACCCCCACAGAGCCCAACTTTCTCCTAATTATCATGCTTTAGCGGCTCAAGTCATTACACTCTCCCCCACTTATAGAAATTTCATACTCAAAATTTAACGAATTCTGAATTTTCATAGTAAGAGGTAATCTTATAAATTCTCCTAGAGTTCTGAAGTCACTTCCTTGATTAAACGGTTACTCTAAAATATGTTAATCATTTGAATTATTCTGGTCCTTATTTCCTGGTTCGTTCTTATCAAAACCTAGATTGAAATCTCATTAGGAGACAATTTCTTACTCTCTCAACAGCAAGTCAACACGATCACGTATTTACTTCCATAATTTACGATACATGGGAGATTTTATACTATACTACCAAATTCGAGGGCAACCCAAATTTATTAATTACTTTTCCGACTTAGCTCAAAATTTTGAACAGCTGAAAATTCTTACTTCAACTTACCCCAAACCTCGAAAGGAAGTATTCCTTCTGAGCCTCGATTGAATCTTAACACATGTGGGTTCACCACATTTTCACTGCACTACTCTGATTATTTATTTAATTACGAATCGTTCGGTTACAATTTTCCATTGTATCAAATTTAACTTATCGCTCAAAATTCTCTAATCGAATTTTAGTTAAGATTTTGGCATAAATCTCAAATCACAAACAAATTTCAAGAACAATATACTTTGGATCCTAATTATTTCGTTGGTATGTCATCAAACTGACATTTTTCTAAAGTACACAATCCATACGAAACACTTAGATGACACGGCAGCCATAATTAGAGCAAATCCCAAGATATCTATATCATGCAAACAATTCTCACTAATCCTTAATTTGCGGCCAGATTAGCAACAACAATAGTAACACCCAATCGAAAATTCACACAGCTTTAGGCCATTACCCAAAATCTCAAAACCCAATTACTTATCAACATCAGGATCTCGTTGGCATATCGACGAGCCAGCTGATTCATTCCTAATATGTCCTCCATAATTACAGGGAGTGGATCTTTGAAATCGTCCTGAGATAAAACCATAAAGACTTTTCATTTCATGATTATCCTTAATATTTCAAATACAATTTCTTCCAAGAATCCAAAAATAAGTATTCCATGTGTCGCATCAAAGGCATATTAAGTCTAAAGACTTCCAACATCAATTGCTAATACTAATGTCCGCTTTCCTCATGACATCGAGGTTCATCCTCATAATCTTTAAACAAGTCTATCCATTTGTAATATTATAAGATGATCTTCCCTTAACGACATAGTTGTCCTGATGTTTAAAATCGTTAGATAATAGCTATCTCTAAAGGTAATACCTACAAATTCTCAAATCGGAGACTTCAATTACTAATTTCGACCTATGGGTGGAGTAACTCTAACCATGAAATTCTCCCTCACTTAATTTGAGGGTAGCCACCTATCATGAGGTAAGAATAACAAAATTCTAACCTTCCTTAAAAGCATTATATTCTATGATAGCTCACTAGACCCATTAGGGGTCAACCCAAATGACATGGACATCAATTTTATCCTTAATTCTGTGAAAACTACCTTCACATGTCCCATTCGTGCAAATACAAATCGCTCCTAAGCCCATAAGCCACACGGCTCTACTAGCCTTCATAATATTAATCAGCCTTCCCAATAAACTGCAATTATCGAAGAGGCCTTACACCCATATTACATTCTTCCTTATCCCTCAAAAACTATCTTTTCATATTTCATTCTAATGACTACAGATCCCTTCTAAGCCAAACGTCTCACAGACGCTGCAATCCTCGATGAATACTTATCAGATCACTTAATAAATTTGGTTAAACCCAAAAAAATCATACCCCTTCACAACATTAATCAGTCTTCCCATTTAGTCACCGCTTAAAGTCCTACGGATTTGAAATCGTACTATTAAAAAAGCCATACACTTAACGAGGGATTTTCTCTAACTAAAGTCGTGTTCCTTTCTTGATCGGGCCTTTGGTTAACAACCGTTCTCAACCCATGACACAATTTTCAAGCAGAGTACATATTTTCTACGTTCTTTTGAACCCATCAATGAGGTCATCTCAATATGAACCCATATATAGCTGATAGATCCATCCCATAAAATTTATAAAATGCCAATGGACCTTCAAAACCCAAGTGGTGTTCCCGAACTTTGAAGCTGCCATATCCTCACCTGAATGTTGCCACAGGCATAATTTCCAATTATCCATAATCAACACGCTATGGATACATATCGATCTTAGAAATCACCTATCCATTCATTGTGCCCGCTTATCGATTGATTAATCTTTTGAGTAACCAATTGCCCAATCATCCACAAATAATCTCATTAATTAATCTTACTTCCCCAAAGATTCTAAGGTATTCTTAATGGTATCTTACCAAAGCTCCTTCAATTCCATACGAAATCATCAAAACCTAGTATTGATTCCCATATAGCCTTAAATCACTCATCAAAGGCAATCGACATCAATCTTTTCTTCTAAATGTATATCCTCATGACTTACACAACTAAATTCCTTAGCAACCACCAAATGGTTTCGAAGGGATGGTCTCATTTACTAATTTGACTTAATGCCTATCCCTGATTAGATCAACCATGTCCCAAAAATTTTGAATTCATAACCTGATTATGAAACACATTATCTTACCAACACAATTCACACCAACATCCATCAATACCTTTTTTAATTTCTACAGGATTCGCATCATCTGAAATTTAAATACCCAATCACTACGAAATTGATCATAAATCGGCATCCTTAAATACGCTATACCAAGATAGACTCCATGTTACATTAACTTTGAGTCACTAATCACACCTTCTTAATGAGTTACTAACCTAAGAACCTCAACTCAAAACAAATCAAACCTGAACTCTAATCCAAAATCAATTAACCAAGGCCTCGAATAAAAACCAACCAACTTAAGTACTAAATCGGCACCAATCAAATTTGAACCTCATGGTACCACCCTACAACTTCTCTTGACCTCACGGTTGACCACTATCACAAATGGACCTTCACCTAGGAGCCGTAACGGCTACTAATATCCTATCTAAAGGCAAGGTCACGGCTAAACTATTCTTAAAGCACTATCTAGGGTGCAGGAACTAGATAGCTAAACTGATCCTCGATTTCTAACTTAATTCAAGTCTAAGCTAGTATGACTATCTAGTCAAACCTAATTTGTCCTATGCTTGCATCTACTTATCAGATCAATCTTAATCTATCCTAAACTTTCACATACAATTTAAATCAAACCTAAGGTATAACCTATCTCTGATACTAATTATGACGAAATAGGTTATTTTCATCTAATAACCTTCATTAATAAACAAACCAAAACTAATGCCCATAATAAAATAATCATGTAATTCTACAGAAAATCAGACAAAATTATTTCTAAATATGGATGAAAACCATACATGAAAACCTGTATAAAGAACCCTGCACAATACATATGAACATCAAGACTATAGCATTATCCACAATACACACACAAGACTGACATATGCCATATCATCCATGCCTCTAACACAGTACTCCTGCTACCACAATGGATCTAAAAAACAAATGTCATCTAGACCTAAACAAATCCAAATCCACAATATAAATATTACAGAAGCAAACTAAAACCATAAAATCATCTACGGAAGCTAAACGATACATTCATCATAGTACAAACATACTACATCATCATCATCATGTACAATAATAAACTAATTAAACTATTTACATTTCAATTATAACATCCATACTCTAGTCTTAAGTCCTTGAAGTCCAACCAATTTCCTTAAGCGAGTCCCTCGCCTTACTTTAACTAATCGAGCGTCAACTCGTAACTCTCATCTAGAAGGAAGAAGAAATAAGAGTAAGCTAATAGCTCAGTAAGTATATCATATCGAAATAATAAACAATAATAATGAAGTTAAGCAAAAGAAATATATGTGAACATGGAGATATGTATAGACAAAACTTAATTAAGCATACTTGGAGTGCAATTGATTTCTTTCTTTATTCTTATTTTCTTTAGGACGTAGAATAAGTATAATTACTCATCTTTGCAGACCCGGGCTAGTGGACCCTACTAGGCAAAGGGAGTAAAAGATCGAGGATAGATTGTGTTTCACACACAATTAGAGGCCAGAAATATGACAAAAATATCCCTTCTAGTGGGATCAGATAATTAATACTTCCCGAAAGCAAGTCAGACTCAGAATCTATCCTCCCGACAGTAACGCCCCAGAGAAGAGCGGACCACATATCACTCCATAGATGAAATTATCCTCGATTACCACCGTAACATCCTAAGGCATGTCTCTAATATCACCCGCTATAACAAGCGGCCAGAATAATTTCCTTGAGTTTTCACTGTCACACTAGTGACATGCCTTGGGGCATTACCCATCAGAAACATGAATGCGGATCCTAGTTTCGTGATTATTTATTCATTTTGAGGGAGGTTCTATCAGATTCTTTTCACAGATATCTTTATCTAGGTGATTAGATCAGATTCTTTTCACAAATATCTCTATCTGGGAGAATAGATTCATCAAATTTTCCTTCAGTTATTAATGTACTTATTGTCTTGCTTGCGAATTTTAGTATTTTCATAACTTAACTTACATAACGTTATCATATTCACAGAGAAAATTTAGAATTCTTACCGTCGAAGAGCAGGTTAACTTTGAGAGCTTTCAAATGTGAATTTTTTTCACAGATGCATATATCAAAGCTTCCATATTATTCGATTGGACTTATACAAACATACAAATAACTTGATTAGCAATTAAACATTAAAAAATATGTAAGATATCGTTCAAAGTCTTTGGTGAATAGTACCCGTGAACAATGCATGTGAACAGTGAACGAATTACACATATCGGTTAATTCTCAAAATTGCAGACATCCAATGGGTAAATTATCGAACCCAAGGCATAGGTAACTATAATCCTAAGTCAATTTATATATTAAACTCTCAAATCGAAGCTTAAACGGTGTCTGGGCGCAGATTGGGGGCTTCGCGAACGAAAATCTATACATAACCATAAATTCGAATACCCAATCGATAAATTAACTTTCCAAATCCATGGGTAATCATATTCTAGTCCCAAATTAAGCTAAAGCCCCAAAAAGTCATGGGTTACATGCTCAGGCATGAGGGTTAGGGTTTACATTGTCCAAAACCTTACCTAAACTATAAATTTGGACTCCAAATTAACATATATGTATGCTTGTCTTGAGAATCATAAAATATAAACTTAATCGGGTGTCAAAATAAGGACTCCTGAAGAAAATAAGACAGAAGTGTAATAAAAGAAAAGAGGAGGATATGAGAGTATTTGTCTCGTCCCGATCTATGACCTTTTTAACTTGCTCTCGAACGGATTCAGACTTGTGGGCCTCCATCTTCTTCTTCTCTCTATAGTTCCCACACTCTCTCTCTTTCTAAAACACAAAAATGGCAAAAACATGCGAAGGAAGAAACCCTCCTGTGATTTTAGCTTATGGGGCAAAAACTTGCCTTGGCTCACCCAACTTCAATTAAACCAACTTTATTATTTTCTGGACAAATAGCCAAATTTATATCTTAGGGTTGAATGAATATGAGCTACATATAAATGTAGAGACTAGTGCTATGCTCAAAACTGTTGGCGCAAACGGAAGACACGGTGACCGGGCGGACGGATCACTCGGACGGCAACAGAGCAGAGCTCTCGGTCGGACGGCCAAAAGTAGAGATAGAAAAATGAGAGAAACACACA
>JAOVVI020004029.1:0-18206 GCA_028571085.2 Nepenthes alata | reverse complement strand
TAAACTTATAAAATAATAAATTTATAATTTTATAAAATATATTTTTACTTATATAATAATATTTTCATAATATATAAATATACAATTATTATTTTATAAGTTTATACAATATAAATAAATATATATTTTATAAATAAAAAAATAATCTAATTTATAACTAAATGTACCTATATTTTTAATTTTTATAATTTAATATTTTATAAAAATTAAAAATATATATAAATTTAAAATTTAATAAAAAATAAAAAGTAAAAGGGGGAGGGGGCCCGCTGCCCGCGGAGCATTCCCCTCGGATGGTCAGAATCACCTTTCAAATTCGAGGGCTCTTTTATAATTCAATCTTTACGTTTGATGGGTCTAATAGGACAATGGGTTGATTCAGTCTTGGACCCAACTGTCAGCCTATGAAGAAGAGAGAGGGTCCAACGAGTAACGACCAAAGCTTCAAAAAGAAGACCGATCTAACCCAATCTAGTCACGACTACAACAATCAAGATGAGGCTCAGAGAATAATGGGCTAAGGGACAAATATCAATGGTCTAACTGGTATCAAAAATATATGAACCAATTAGGAAGTATCTCGACTAGGCAATCGACAAAGTGGTCAAAACATATGCATGCAGTGGTTAGAGCACGCGTATGCAGGTGTCGGCTACAACCGTCACTGCAACAGTCTGACGAATACGCTAAGGGGACCGCTCATGGTTGATCACCATTACAAAGCAACAACTGACAACAGCAGCTCCCATCAACACCCTAACGATTAGCAAATTCTAATGGGACACCTGTCATAGGTCTTGACGCTACAGCATTCTCCAAAAAGTATTACAAATACTCATCGCCATCACGGAAGGAGAAGAGAGCCTTGAAATGCAGAAAGGGGGGAAAAGGAGAGCCCTCGTACGTGCAAAAGATCCCCGACTAAACAAACCCTCAAGCGAGGTACAAAAGTTCATAAAGAATCAAACTATCTTTCCTTAACACAGCTCCTCTTCACAAAGCATTTCCCCGTCGAGTGTCCCTTAGTGAGCCACTTCAATCAAGTGCCTTTCTTCCTCTCTAATTTGTTTACCGTTGAGTGCCTATAGTGAGCCTGCCATTAATTGTATCCCTAATGAGCCACTCTATTCGAGTACCTATCTCCCTTTCTAAATCGCTCCCCATCGAGTGCTTTCTTATTCGCCACTAATTGAATGCCACACATCGAAGCCCTGTCTTCTATCTCTCTAAGCTGCTCTCTGCTGAGCGCATATAAGAGCCAAATCATCCTCTCATATCTCCCACATAAAGACAACTTTACATTCTCTCACATTTTTCTTATATATTTATATTTTTTGAGAAAAAATTTTAATTTAAGCGTCGAAAGATAAATCGGAGAGTGAGTCTCGTTAATTTTCTGACCTCATGTTTATTATTTCTGGTGCTAAGTTTCAAATTAATAGAGATAGAGACTAAACATGCTCCATTTTTAACCCGCAGTGGAAGATCAAGTGACTCCCTAATTCGTATCACAATTCGAATATTGGGATGCATCAATGTTCATCTACTATGTTAAACAATTAATATATATGTACATTTATATATACATATATAATTAAGGTCTTAATAAGATATTTAATCTCCCTATAATCTCTTAATCTATAATCTATTGGATAATTTTACCAATTAAGCATCGTAATTTTTGTGATGAATCTATTTAATTATTTATTAAAATATAATAACATAGCGAAGGAAAAATAATTATAAGGCCTACGTTATCGTTCACCACCCTTCTCGTGCTCATGCTGCCGACGGTGCTTCCCGTCGTATTATGTCGCCGGAGGTTTGTTTCTTCATTTTAATGGCTCTTTCTTTTTTTCGTGTTTTGTTTCTCTGCTTTTAACACGGATGGCATATCTCAGGGTTGATCTTGGGGCTTTGCTTCAGGTTTTTCAATTTGTCCGGTGGATCGAGTGGCTTCACGATCAGATAAGGGAGTTTTAAGAGTTGCAATGTTCTTTTCAGTCGATTTGGTGGTCAAACCTCCAGTATTCGATTATTCAGATTTATTCCATCTTAGGATTTTAGAAGAATTCTCATCATATATTAATATTACTAAGTAATAAGACTATAAATCTCATGATTTTCATTTTAAGGGCACCAATATTCTATTATCTCCAATCATGATCAAATATGCCAAGTCGTCTTCCTATTTACTAAATATATATTTAGTCATCTGTTATATTATATCTTATATATAAAAATCTGCTTTCATTACATGAAAACAATAGATCTTTGTCTACTGGATATTTATTTATATAATAGCGTACAATGTTGGAATCTTTTAACCTTTTTACTAGAATGGCCTTTGATAGAAAGAACAATTCTTTTAAGTCTCTAATACTACCGTTGCGTTCCAAAAATATGGGTTATCTTACGGATCAGGGGTCGCAAATCGGGTCTTCTTTGTTGGTCGATCTGACGCGGATCCGCTCTCTATAGCTTTAAACCTAAATCCTGTGCAACACAACTAAAAATGAGATGTCAAATGTTGGCTGGAATTGCTCCCACCGTAAACCCTCTAACGCTCAAATCAGATGTCTTTCCAAGAATATAGAAAAATATATGAATGATGCATATGTGGTGGATTAAACGTGGATGCGTCCTATTGATAGACGGCTTAGAAATGTGCCCGAGAATGGATCTTTTCCTCCTTTGGAGATCTCTTGAAGGGTCTTTATATAGTTGGAGGATGATCATTCTTATCCACAACCAGCCGTCAAAGATAATCGCCGGTCATCCTTATCCAAAACCAACCACAAAAAATAACCGCCAGCGGATTGGTTTGAACGGTTTTCTAGGTTGGGTATATTGTACCCATCAACTACTATGCGGGCAAAATCAATATACATTAAGTAAAGAAATGGCCTGTCGTTAATAAGAGTCTCCCTTTCTTCATTCAAAAAAGCCAACATTGCTCTCCGGCGAACAATACCCAAGAGTTCAACTAGATTCAATCGACTAGAATTAACCTGAGAATCTCAGCAATGGCGAAAAGAAACCCCAACACTAAATAACAACACTATAGTAATGAACATTATTGAACTAACTAACAACCACCTTATTATTGGAAACTAAATTAAGGGTAAAAAAGATCTAACATTTATGAAAAAAATAACAGGCCTATAACTTATTAGCCAAATCTCCCTTCCTCACTTTGAGGGCTTTTTTTCCAAACAAACATAATAGGAGTAAGACTCATCCACTTTTATAATATCACTCAAATTCATCGATTCCTTGATATAAGAGTCGATTTTATATTGATCTACTCACCCAACTTCACTAAGATTATGTCACTCCCTCTATAACCTATAGTAAGTAGTACATTAGGAGAGGCTTCGAGAATACCTAGGTGCTCGGTTATGGCAACTTTTTTATCGGACTATGTTTGAGGGAAACTGATTCAACATCTATTGAGTAAAGAGATGTAAGAGGACTTATACAAATAGTGCCCCATTTGAGGACCTTTTTGTAGGGTAATACCATACGGCCAATTTAGTAACATCCCCCTGTAAAATGATGCTCGGTAGCCTAATAAAACCGGACTGATGATGAGAGTTAGCCTATATCCAAATTAAGTGAGAAGTTTGGACATTATTAATGAAATGTGCTATAAATAAAGCTTAAAGAAACAAACTTTGCTTCATTTCTGCTAAAATTTGCTATCCAAGGACAAATATATATATACATCGAAGTTAATTAGACAGGTTGGTGTCTTTGCAACATATATAAATGAGAAGCAGTACAGCTGAAAAATAGTACTCCTTTTCGATGTCCCTATTCTATGAAAATAGTACAGTTCTTCCCCCCCCCCCCCTAATAACATTAGGCCAAGAGAAAAACATAGGGCTACAATAATTTCTTTTTTTTTTTTTTTAACAACAACAACTTCTAGCTTCTTCACTTTTTCCATTTTTGATTATTTACAAAATTTTTATTAAAAAAATGATATTTTCCATAAAAATTGAATGCCAAACTGATCGTATCATATGCTATTTTCCATGCAATGTCCAAAAATAACTAAAATGTAGAATAAAAATCAATTATTTTTGGATTTTGTATGTGAAGTGCTTGTTATGCTATAGATTACACAAATTTTGATAAAGTTTTAGTAAAATATAAAATTGGTATTTAACGAATTTATGATATATTTTCGGTGGAAAATTCCGGGAAGTGGTAAGTGGGAAGAACGCAGGTATACAGAGAGTAAAAACGGCACAATTATCTCTGAGCAAGCCGCCTGCTCATTAACTCTCCCCTCACTATCAAGAAGCCTCACCTACAGACTCTAGAGAGAGAGAGAGAGAGAGGGAGAAGGAGAAGAGACAGAGAACCAGAAAAAAGAAATGAATACTTGGCCGATACGCCATTTTTCTGGAGCAGAGATGATATTAGTAATAGACAAGTAACTGTGAACTGTGTTACTTGGGCATTCGAAAATGGCCGTCTTTCGATAGAATCCCAAACGCCTGCCGCTCCCTCTCGATCTCTCCCCATCCCTCTCTGTCTTACTCTCTCTCTCTCTCTTCTTCTCCATCTTACTCTTGCCTGGAGCTTTCTGACATCACTTTGACTTCCCACCAATCCAAACACCGTCTACCCTCAACAATCTCACCGGAAAATCCATGCCCGTTGATCTCCTTTACAGGAACTGATCATTTGGTTCTTCTTTACCTATTTTTCGAATACAAAATGTTAGACTACGAATGGGACAATCCGTCGCAGATCATGCTAACAGGCGACGGGTCCAATCCAGCCCACGACTCCGCCGACCACCACCATACCCACCAGATATTCGACCCTTACACAGCACACGCCTTCGCCAACGGCGGCGCAACCACTAATGCCGACGCTGTGGCAGTAGGGGGCACCGACATGGTCCCGTCGCACTCCGTTTTCTCTCTCTACAACTACCACCAACACCAACAGACCCAGGAGCATTTGCAGTCATTTCTGGACCCACTCGCCTACAGCGGCACTTCCTACCCACCCCCGGTGCCGTCGATGCTGTCCTTAGACACGTTCAGCAGCTCCACGGCGGCTGACCCGACCGGATTCATGATGATTCCCAAGGCCGAACAAGGGCCCAGCTTGATGGACTACACGAGCAGGATTGGCTTGAACCTGGGCGGCCGGACTTACTTCTCCGCCGACGATGACTTCGTGAACCAGCTCTACCGCCGTTCCAGACCACTAGATTCCGGCTCGATCAACCTGCCGAGGTGTCAAGCCGAGGGCTGCAATGCCGATCTGAGCCACGCCAAGCACTACCACCGCCGCCACAAGGTCTGCGAGTTCCACTCAAAGGCTTCCACCGTCGTCGCCGCCGGATTGACTCAGCGATTCTGCCAGCAGTGCAGCAGGTTAAACGCCCTAGCTTCCCATGCTGCCGCCCAGTTTCTTCTTCTTCTTCTTCTTCTTTTAAATAAAAATAAAAGAAAAAAACTGCCGGAGGAATTTTCCTCGGCTAGACGGATGTGGTGCCTGAAATTACGAATACGGGCAAAGCTTGTTTCGTGAGAGTGAGAGAGCCAATGATTGGGTCGTCCGTACACGGGGAGATCCCGAGGGCATTTGTGTCCCGTTAAAATATTGTTCCCCGTTTTACGTGCTGTGCTGCTTTTGCTCGCTGTAGTACTAACAACGTAGTAGCCGCTTTAACTAATTCCTGCTTAAAATATGCCTTGGAAGCAGTTAAACACACTCAGAGCTTCGCTAAGCCCGTTGGTTATATTCCGAAATTACGTTTATGTCCCCACCCTCTTCTACCCCGTGTGTGTAGGTTTCACCTTCTGACCGAGTTCGATAACGGGAAGCGGAGTTGCCGGAAACGGCTAGCCGATCACAACCGCCGGAGGAGGAAATCCCACCAGTCAGTTTCACAGGATGCCCGTAATTCTCAGCCCGAAAGTGGACGGAATTCCTCTTCGGAAAATCTCCCAAGTAATTGATCTCAATCTCCTCTCTGAATCTTTCTACCATCAATTAAATGTTTGATTTGATAATTTTCTTCTAATCACCGGGATTTCCAGACAATTGGCGCCGATTATCATCCATTCCAAAAACTAGACCTATTTAAATTAGGTTTAGGATTTTTGGATTGAAGTAAACACAAGCCCCAGCCGTGTATAATTACTATACTATAAGAAAAAGCGGTCTTCATGAATTCGTCCTGTGTTCATTTAGCAAGCAGCAATCTGATATAGCAGTCAAGCTAATCCTGGCATTAACTGAACGAAATTAGTTAGAGATTCAAAAAAACTTGTTAACCTTTGGCATGGAAATTCTGTTTCCCTTGCTGTTCAGGATCGCCTTCCGACTCCGGAGCTCATTCGTCTTCCTCTGTGACGGTAGCGGTGACGCCGCCGAGAATGTCCTTGGAGTGTTTCAGACAAAGGCCGTACAACGCCGCAGCTTCTTCGGTATCTTCGAGCTCAATGTATTACTCTGGTGGATAGATGGAACCTCAACCGATCGGTAGTGACGAATTCCCCCCCCCCTCTCTCTCTCTCTCTTTTTAGCTTTTTTTCTTTTCTTCTCTCACTCTATATCACTGTCTCTGTCTCTCCTTCCATTTTTTTTAATTTGAATTTTCTGTTTCTGTTGAATTCTAATGTGCTGTACTAGTAGGAGGTAGGAGGTAGGAGGTAGGAGGTAGGAGGTGAAGACATTGATGATCAATCAAAGTGGAGAATGGGTAATTTTACTTTCCCGGAAAGTTTAATTTGATTCCCTTCCATTAACATCCCCTTCATAAGCTCTGAGCATGTCGCTGAAACAAAATTATTTCATCTTTTTTGTTCTGTTGCGGGGAAAATTTAAATTTCTGGGGAATCCGAATCATCTTCCCTTTCCAAGTCCTTGAATTGTTTTCCCCAAGAAAACGTCAATGGCGTTTTCCCTGAGTGTGACCCAGGATTCAAATTGGTCCACAGAAACTGTAACGACATTGCATGGATAAATTAGATATTCGACTAATTTTAATAATTTTTGGATTCGATAGTTCTGTAAGAACTCTATATTTATCTCTGTACAATTCTCTTCATGCAATTGATTAAGATTTTTGGAAGTTTTTTTTTTTGTTTACTTTGTTTGGTAAAAGTAACGGACGGAAGAGGGAGAAGACAGACCAAGAAATCAGCTTTTCTGTGTGTCTCCTGCAAGGAGGCCATATTTTATTCGATCGACCTTACAGAGCTCTCCACTGCCCGTCCGCCGCCGTGATCACCATCCTTGTCAACGTCGAGAGGACATTGAATAATATAATATATATTTTAATCATCTTTAATATATTATTAATAACATAATATCCTATTTATTTATACTGACTTCACATTAAGATGTTTCAAAGATTATTAGATGTTGGCTGCTTGAATTTTTTTTTTTTTAAATTTTATAGTTTGCCTCTCACCCTCTTATGCCGGGATATATCATCTTTTCAAAAAATTAAAATAATTATTATTTTTATTTTTAATATATTTTTTGAATCCCGAGTATAGCACAAATCAAAGAGTTGAGCAAATTTTTTGACTGATTTGATAGATTATCGGTCTAATTTTTGTGACTAGCAATCATTGTCCAACGCACCAAAACAAATTTAACAAGAGGTTAGGAATATACAAAACTTGCTCCTTAATATATTTTTTAACACTCAAGTTAATTATTTTTCTTAAGAAAATTGAAAGATGACGAGGCAAGTGTAAATTAAATGAGGAAGAGGATTAGTTTTAACTGTACCCTATTTTTAGAGTATCTTTATGTATCTTGATTGAATCATCTCTTGATTAGAGAGAATTTGTATTTATAGCCGAGATTTAAGTAGATTGGTTAGCCTAATCTCTTGATTATGTAACTATTTTTTAAATTAATTCAAAAACTATTTAAATATTAATAAATGTGTCGTTTCGGCCGCTTCTGGATCGAGTCATTTATAAGTGTATTGTTATCCCTTGATTGACCGTAACCATTTGTCAAAAATTAAACGCCTCATTTTATATATTGTTGAACCGTTATTTGGAATATTTGATCAATCTTATATGCCCAAATTTAGACCATTGGAGCTTGGGCCCTATTTCAACTATAAGTCGGAATTTTAATTATATATTTTTAAATAGATTATTATTATATAATTATTTTAAAATAATTAATTTTTTAATTTGTTTAAAATTAGTTAAATCATGTTATAGTTTGGTATTTTTTTTTTTAGTTGCCTATACGCAGTTCAACTACACTTTGGTATTTTTAATTTTAAAAGTAAATGATGTGACAGAATTTGACTGTACAGACATTTGAGTTTATTTCGCATTAAAAGGTCATACAATGCACCGGTTTCAGACAGATGCGTCTTCCTGTTCCCCTAGCAATTACCTTCCTCGATGGAAAGAAATACAAAAAGATAATAAAATAAAATTAGGCAATAATTATATTGAGAAAGTTATTTTTTTGTTGGATTAGCAAAGAATAAATAAATATTTCATTTTATTCCATTAAATGCTGTGAATGAGCAAAGGAGAAACAAAGTAAGGAAAGTGTTGGTATGGCCAAATATGAACCAACACAATGTGCAAATAGATAATGGATCTAAGGATTGACGGCTTATCAAAAGATACGACAGAGCCTATCAAACGAACTGCGCAACGTATGAGTTAAGGGATGTGACCTAAGCAGTTGGACATTTAAAGATCATAATGGCTTACTTAATAAGCTACTTCATACAGCCGTTACGCCGACCATTAACCGAAAGCCTAAACGATCGTTGCACACGTAAGTAATGCCCATCACCACCAAAGAGGCACCATGCCCACACTGATTTAGAGGCTTACCAATCAAGCGACAACTATCATTATAAATAGACCCTTTTTCCCGAGAAAAAAGAAGAAAATGCGAAAAAGAAAGTCAGACACTCAAAAAATAAGTGCAAAAGTATAAAAAAAAATACTTTACTAACCAAGTGCACAAATTAAAAGTACATTCACCCCGATGAATATACAATCCTAAGCCATTCCACTAAACAAGTACATTAAAATAGATATCACCGTCCAAATAAATATTCTTCCCCATCCTCTCTTAACTCTCACATACGCTACCTTACATCTTTCTTATTTGAATAGAAAGATTTCTAACTTAAGTGTAAAAAAATATATCAAAAAATAAGTTTCGTATACCTATTATTTATTTTATTGTGAAACACAAGATCTAGATCCGAAATTATAAAGATCGGATTCATTTTTGTTTGAGCATCTAAGCACTGTAAGGTAGTTTCCTAATTCGTATAATTTAAACCTTTAAGACGCATCAGAAAGGATGTAATTAGTTTTTAACTTTTTATTTTTTATTCTTACTTGAAGATAGATTATATTTTTATATTCTAAAGTACTTAACAAATGTATGCCGTAAATTCTAGCCTATTTTTTATATTTAAGCTAACACCTATTTTTCATATTTTTATAGGATTTCATGCACAAATTTTTCATATGCACGCGCTTGCTTATGAATTAGTTCTAGAAAATATATTTTTTTTCGATAAATTTGTACCATTTATTACAATATAATAACATATTAGACATGAAAATATTACCAAACATAATTTTACTGATTCCTCTGGGAAATAAATTAAAAGAATTATACTAAAATTCACCCAAATAATGCTTTAATGAAAGGAAATTCAAAATATTCTTCTGTCTTTATATTATACTTTTTTTCCATCTTTCAAAATGCATGCATTCTTACTAAGATTTAGATTATTATTTTTTTGTTCTATCAAGCTTCTTTGATCGGATAGAAAATGTTATTATTCCCAATTTTTTGGTTGTTAGCTTAGATCTCTAAAGTTAATATGTTATATTTTTCATTTATTTATGAGAGAAAGTTGAGTTATACTGCAACTACCGATAATGACCGATTGGCCAACCCACTCCCACCACCACCTCTCACATGCTGCTGCTACCACCACTGCCACCCCCAAATGGGACAATAGTCTTCTCTGCTATTACTGCCGCCCACCACATCAATAGAGAGGTGGTGCGGTGTGTGCTATAGGGGTGGTGGTAGATGTATGACAACATTATTAGTAATATCCATATTATGAATTGACAAATTAAAATCTGATCTCAGAGTCTCAAGTTTGCAAGATTTCAAATTCTTGCTAATTGTTTCCTCTTTTGGGGGAAAAAAATCAGTTTTCAAAATTGATGGATGCAGCTGATCATTTTAGAAAAATTGATGGATGAAACATGGAAGGAGGGAGTATCTTCCACACAAAGTGGGCTTCCCTCGGACCTATCTTATTACAAGTCAGGAAGTATAATAATTAATGGAATACTCAAACCATGGGAGTATTTGACGTTCCCCTTTTGGGAGCATTTGATCCAAGATCTAGAGTTCTAACCATGGGAGAGAATATGGCAAATCTCAAACCAAAAACTGTTAAGTTTGCTTCAGTGCTCATACAAGACAGAGAAGAAAAGAAACAAACCTAGTGAACGTGAGGCAAAATGTCACAAGGTGGGCTGAAGGTGCGTATCTGACGTTCAACTTGACCCGAAAGTTGTAACCATGCTTCTATGCCGACACCATAGCAAATGCTTATTGACCTTCCTCTAGATGGATGTTGTAAAAACCCAATGTGCCCTGGAAAGAATCCATTTACTATGATCAAATCACATCTAATTCACCCAAAAGGGTAAAGGCAAAGACAGAAGGGTAATAGCTATGAAGCCACTGATATTCATGGTATTCCTTGATTCTCAAATGATTTGTGATAAAATTCTTAGACATGAGTTAGCCATAACAGTCGGGACCTAAATCACACATAAAATTGTGTGATCTGGTGGTAACAAGCTCGAATCCAGGAACGGCCTCTTGTATACGAAGTATGATCGTGTGTATTACAGACCCAATGGCAGACTGACTCTTCCTCTAACCCCTCTCATAGCCAGAGCTTCATGACCGGACAGCCATTGATCTTAGGTTCAAACTATGAAAATAACTTTTATATAATGCAAGGTAAAGCTACATGCTAACAAATCCCCCCTGACCCATGATTTGGGAGTCTTGGACACCAGACTGCTCTCACTTTATTTGGCATCTGTGCACCATAACATTCTTGAAAATACAATCCTTAGAAGCCCATTTATTCAATCTATGAGAGCCGCTCCTAGAGAATGAAACAATTCACTGTGCCCCTTCTTCCCCTGGAAAGCATGAGGTCTAACAATACCTGTTGAGTTCCCTGCTGAGCATCATCCCATCCACGTGGCTCCATCAAAAACTGCTGCTGATGCGGCATGCAGAGAGGACTCAACCAACACTGGGCAGCAGCTGTGTCAACTCCATGGTGGTGGCAGTGCCAATAATCTTGGTCTAGCATAAGCTGGCGTGCAAGGATGGCCGCACGATTTTCTGCAATAAGTTCACTAAGGGCAGCACTAGATCTTGACGAGAGGTCGGCAGGAGAAACCCAGTAATCAGTCTGTGATGACAGAAGAGAGAGAGCACGCCCTGCTGTGAAAACAAATTAAGTATGAATATCTCCCAGTTCTTTATTTCCCAGGGATTGCAAATATACGACATTGCACAATAGTAGTAGATCTGTTCAAGCACGGAAACTTTTTGGTTTTCCATGATGTGTGAATACTATTAATTGTGGTCAGTACACTGGTGACTCATAGCTTTCTTTTAAGTCAAGATTATTACTAGAACTAGTTTTAACAAAATTGTAAATTTAGAACTCTTGCGCCACAAATTTAAAGTAAAAACAAGGAAAGTTAGAAGATGAAAAGGTATAGACGATTGAGGACTAATATGAAGTGCAATATATAAAAGTAACATGGCTTGAATGCTGTTTTACTGAATCTTCATTTTTTGCAATAGTAACATGTCTGACGGGCACTCAAGCGTCACTCCTCTACATATATGTTATGTTCGGCTAATTTTTGATTATTTTCTGCCAAATTTTTAAGTAAGAGGGAGGAGAGAAGAAGAGAAGAGAGAGAAAGAGATGAAGCTAGAGAAGCCAAATTCAAGTGAATCAAAGCAAAATTTTAATATTTTGAAGTTAAGATAAGTACATCCCAAATCTCTTTTCCTTTGTTGCTTAGTATTTTCCACTTTTATGAGCATTTATTGTTGCAATACTAATACATGATGTATTTTTGTACTTAAAATGTTTGTCTATTATATGCATAAACTCTCACTCTCACTCCTTACTATTTTTGTGAAAATCATGTTCTTAATTCATGTACACTAGTTTACAAAGTTATTTTTCTGCAAATATACTTTTACATTTGTTAAGAATATGGTTTAATGTTCTAATATATTATGAATTTCGTACATAATGTTCTTGCATAATTAAAATCATTAAGTATATATTTTGCATGCCCTGGAATTTCATAAAATCATCCCTGCATGCATGTTATTTGAAATGAAATGTTGAAATGTCACGATGTAATGACTTTTCTATAGTTTTGTTTAAGAAATGGATAATATAGCTTTGTATGTTCAAGAACTTACATATTTAAGTTTCTTCAGAATTTTTCTGCAATGCATGATAATTATATGATAAGGAATTTGAAAGAAACTCCACAATTTATTAAAGAGTTAAGAATATTTTTTTCGGAATGAGAAAATATAATAACAATGTGAAATTGAGTAGAGTTTCCATTTGTTTATATATGAGACCATCGTAAGAGAACTAGCGGGTAGTATATTATAGCATATCTTAGTATATTATAGTGAATATCGAGGTTCGAACTTATTGTCCGAGGTTGAAAGCGGCATTCGACCCCGTCTACAGGGTGATATGTATGCCGTCCCACTTACGGATCTTAAATAATAGTATAAGGCTTTTGATTGTATAGAAACAAATACAACACAAGTTTCGATTATTCGCTCCTTAATCGATAAGATCCTATTAGTCCTTGGTCGATAAGTGAGTCATATTTAAACAAAATTTGTATGACACATTTAAATTAATAATTAAAAAGGAAAATTTGAAAGCTATGCATATTTGACATAAAAATTCACAACATTACATCTGAATTTAATTCATTGTTCCTTCCGGTATGATTTAACGAAAACGGTATGTTTAATTATGAAACTTATATGGCTTACTGAACTTTTGACTAACTCTTACTTTTATTTTTCGCAAACCCCCTTCAAATTAGCGGTTGGGAACTTGCAGGAAGGTAAGGTTTTGTTTGAGAAGTTGGAGTTCAAGAAAGTTTAGATTAGGGTTAGAAAGAAATCAATTATTGTATTTTGTTGCGGACAATTTGGTTTTTTATTAACTTAATTATGGCAACGTATTATGAGTAATATTATTGGATTCTGATTTTTATTCTGATTGTTCAGTTACTCTGATTTTTTATTTCAACATAACACTTTACGTATGGTCCAACATCATGGTATGGTCGGTATTTTAGCCACCTTATGACATGATATTTCAAGTCTTGTGATTAAGTTATATTATTTTTATTTTAGTCAGTCGAAATATCAACGTAAAGTTCATATCCATAGATTATTAGGTTTATTATTTGTTCATGATTAATCTCGTTATTTATTAAAGACAGGATCAGATTTTGGGACGTGACAATATAATTTTAAGCACTTATATAATTTTAATATGTTTTCTACAATTGTACAGATTTGGGATGTTCTTATATTTGTATGCAAATCCCACGTGCTTTATTGAAAAATTGACATTATCAGCATTTTAAAATTTAATCATGATAGTCTCTGCATATTCGTTCAATATATATATCCATGTATAAAATTATACATGCTTTACTAAATATTAGGTTTGATGGGTATGGCGACCCATAAGCCGGCCCAAAAACTCAGCCTGCTGAAGGAGGAAAGGCCCAACGAGTAGAAGCCCAACAAGACGCTCCCTTAACCCAAGATCTAGAAGGCAACACGGTTGGTCAAACCGGAAAGTCCCAGAACCGCCCAACAGAAAACGAGCAATTAGGGTTACGTAATGCGTTGCCCTAATGGTTGTCCCTCTATCTCAGCAGCCGACAACCTTACGACTCAATGCTTGTAAGCAGACAGCACTCACTATACTGCAGCCTTATGATTCCTCTGACAGCTTAGCAAATATACCCAGAATATCTCCCTATGATTGCATATCGTCCCAAGATGGTAGTTATTACTCAACAAATATTCTCAAGCAGCAGTTACCATATGAAGTCCTCGTGATCAGTGGGGCGAATATTCCTAGACGGTAGCGATTGCCATAACCACCCCTGTGATCGCTGAAACAGTTTAGCGGATCTATGCGGGCAACAATCATCAGTCGTGAGACCCAATGATGGCTAAATCGGTACTCACTCTATAAATATATCTCCTCCTCCGCAAGGAAGGGGATCGACTCTCGAATTCTCAAATACGTCCCTAAGCCTTAGGCGTTCCAACACATTGAGACCACATAACCAAAGAAAAACCGATCTCTCCGCGAGCGTACTCTGTCCAAAGCCACTCAACCCATGAGTGCATCCCTCTAAGAAGCAGTTCTTCGTAAAGAACGCACCCTCTAAAAAGCCACTCCCACCCGAGTGCATCTCTCGGATTTTAGTCCTCCAACTAACACTCAATCCCCCTCATTCGTGCATCCATATACCTTGCATTCCTCCATCTTTCTCTCCATCAAAGAAGAATTTCTGACTTAATTATTATAAGATATACTGGAAAGCGAGTTCCGTATATCTCTAACATCCTGTTTGTTGTGGTATACAGGACCCAAATTTTTAGCAGACAGTGATTGGAACCGCTTCAATTCGACCTGTCAAGCGAGATTAAGTGACTCCCTAATTCGTACGATAATTCAAATCCAAGACGTATCAAGGTTTATTTTTACCACAATGTGCTAACTTTTCAAATTGGCAGGCTTAAATATATTTACAAGAATTTCAAATCATGAGAAGGCTTTATGGAGAATAGTTTTTAGGATGTTTAGCTGTCGTAGTGTAATTTTAATGCTTGAGATTGATAGTTCTTGGTTTGGTTTCTGTTAGTGTTTGTATGTAGCCACCACCCGATGATAATATCTAAATTTGACTTAGTACAATGTTGAAATTATTATCAGATACTTTGATTTCGGTTAAGATGCTTTTACCTTACGGTTTTTAGTTGAGCGACTATTGAGTTTTTTAGTCAGTTTCGAATGTGGATTTTGGATCTTGTGTATGGTCATCTAATCACTATTCTAACTAATTAACAGTGTTTGTTGTAGGTTCGTGTCTCAGTATTTGGTTTGAGTTTAAGTCAGTTTAATTACTGTTTGTTTAAGGATTGAAATAAAGTTTAATTAGGTGTTACTGAAATTTCTATTTGGGATTTGGTTGCATTAGAAATAATTTTACATTAATGACTGGTCATAAAATAAAGCGATTTGGAGTTTCGGGGCCGGGGACGTCGCCATGACAGTGCCTCTTAAAATGACCATCGCCTGGTATACAGAGCCGGCAGGCTTTGATCCTTGAGCTTAAGCGCACCTTTAAGAACAATGCTACAAGGAGGATGTTTGAAAAAAAAAAAACCAACTTAATGAAGTTCATCACAATAACCAATCGACCGGCTTGAAAAAGCATCAATGAAGGTAACGTTATCCACCCCCTGACCCAAAAAACATCAGAGATGTTTTAGTATTGAGACTTCCGTACTGAACTAGTTGTAATATACTCAATCACTCGCCACCGCATTTTCAGGAAGGGTTGCTATTCCTTAAAATCACTCAAATAGTTACTCCATTATCTCCATTTCAGCTTCCATTTTCATTATTGTAAGCTCCATGTTCCAACCCCTCGCCCCATCAGCAGAATTTGAAACTAAAATCCCTAAACAAAAATCCCAACCTTAAACGCCCTGAATACAAAAAGTAATCAAATCCAAATATTCTCTCTCCGTAGATCAAAGAATGGAAGGTAAAGTTCGCAGTTCCATTTATTGTACATCTAAGAAAAACAGAAATCTCTGCCCCGGTGTTAAAACATTGACGAAACGTGACATGTTTTCGCCTACCACCGGGATCGGCCAAGCATTAACGACGAAAAATCAGATGATTATTAACTTGTTCCAAGAATCGAAAGAAGAAGTTTTGGTAAATAATTATTTGAGTGTTAGGAATGAACACGGACATGGCGGGAAAAAATGAAAATTGAAAAGAAATAAACGATGCGAAAACGGGAACGGATGATCCTCCTACCTTGAGAAGGGTTCCATGAAAGAGAAACGTGAGGGGACTTCCGTCGCCGCTCATTGTGGCCCGCTAATCTCCTTCGGCAGCTCCTCTTCGTGTCGTCGAACTCTGTCACCGGATGAAACCTGTAATTACCCCCCAAATAAGGATGAAAGGTTGGCTTATGAAAAAAACCAGGATAATTGCAGGGGAAATTTTCCAACCCCTTCAAATGTCCATTCAAGACCCTGAGATCCTACTAGAATGGACGATGACAAGTCTGATTTGGGACAAAAAAATTAAAAAAAAAAATTAGATTATTAATATATTTTTTTGTTAATTAAGTGGATCAGATAATTCACAAACAACTATTAAAACTTATGATTAATTAAGCATAATTTAACTCATTGAAAAATTTATAAAAATTTCAATTATTAAACAAAAATAAAAACATTCTAAAATTTAAATATATGATATAACTAAAATTCTTAACGCTGACAAATAATAAGCAACTCATCAGTGATAAGTAATCTGAAGCCAAAATTTACGTATCACCAACAAAATAAAATATAATTATTAATTGTATAATATTATTGGGATCCAATGCTCCTCAAACCTAAGGGATGTAGTGGCAAGGTCAAGGAACCACTTGGGATACAAACCACCCATTAGAGTCCGAACTTCAGGGGATATGTTTGTTTAATTGGTATTTTCTGTCATTGTATTGATCTCATTCATTATTAGAGAAACACGACAAAGATATAACTATCAAATATTTTAAATTTTAAATATATTATGCGATTGAAATTTCTATTACTTTCAAAACAATAATAAGCATACAAAGCATATGTCAATCTTAAGCTAAAGCCAATGTATTACAAACAAAATAAAATATAGTGATTAACCTTGCAATATTATTGGGATTATAGACGCCTCGAAACCAAGGGGTGTAGTAAAACCACTTCAGATACAAAACCATCCCTGAGAGGATATGTTCGACTTGTTTTACCAGGCCAAAGCTCTTAATTTTGATCGCTAAAATGACAAGTCTAAACCATCGGATAGGCAAGAGAAATAAGATATCGGTTGATTAACAAAAGGCATGTCAGCAATGCCAACGGCATCTCCTATAATTTGACATGGCAACGACACTTATCAGGTCTCGCGAAGTTGGTTCGTCGACTGCTATTGGCCGAGTACTCAACCCAATAACCCCGACTTATGCGGCACAACGGCTACGTCCCTCTGCCTATAAATCTAACCCTTTTTACCTTACTTGGAGGGAGGGAGAAGTTGATCCTTTAATCCAAATCTAAAAAGCAAATGAAGTTAGTTAAATCTCAAACTCATCAAACGCTTTGGTAAAACCCTAGTAAACTTAAAACCAAATGTCTATCTTATAAAGTATATTACACTTTTCTCAACTAGTCTAATGCCCAACAATACGCTGGGAATCATGTTTGCCTTGCTACTACCACAACCGGGGTTCGGCACTATCAATTGATCAAAAAAATATTATTACCCGTCAACTCAATTACGCGACTGAGCTTATCCTTCGGAGGCGTGACGACCCCCTCCGTAACTCCAAAAACACCGGTCTTGCCGTTCAATTATTAGAAAATAATCGAGTTAGGGCCATGGCTATGAGTCAAAGCAATGGGTATCTGACTCTTTTTTACTGGCTCAAGCCAACAACAGTCTTGACATATGACGGGTTTTTTCATAAATATTACCATGGATTTTTTATTGTTATAGTTTGTGGTATGCATTGGAAATAAAATGATTTTTGATCGAATTTTCCCCTGGGGTTGCCTTTATTATCGGTCACAAATGCTACCGTATTTTACAAAGAAATAATTCTTCATATTGCAGGGGGGAAATTTACTAGCTGTAAAAATAGAATTTTATATAAAAATATTATTTAAAGCATCTTTTGAAATTATTGATGTGAGTGCGATAACGTGTACGTATAGATAAGACATCATGAATA
>JAOVVI020004028.1:0-18207 GCA_028571085.2 Nepenthes alata | reverse complement strand
TGCATTGTTTATTGGTTTCAATTCTTCTTAGTTGCTTCATTGTATTGGGAAAGTATTCCGCGCCTCTTTCCCAACACTCTGCACTACTCCACTTCTGCCGCTGCTTTTCTCCCTCCTTTTTCACCTTCTCCCTTTCTTTTCTCCTCTTTCTACTTTTTGTCGCCTCTGCCCACTGCTTCCCCCTTTTATTCTTCTTTCCTTCTTTTTCTTTCTTTCTTTTCTTATTTATTTATTTATTTATTTCCTTCCCTTTTATTATTCAACTGATGCTCGAGCGCTAACACCAGTGCACCTCGGGCGGCCACCAACCGATATGATTTTTTTAAAATTTTACAGTATTTAATTAATTTTTATCATATTTAAATTACTATAAATAATAAATACATCTAAAATAAATAAAATAAAATTTGGGGTATTATATCAAATCTTTACATATCTTATGTCCAAATCTTATAAGTATCTAATGGCTTGTAATCTAAAAAGGTTAAAAATAAGGCAAATCATGAGTCTGAAATATAATAAGTATATATATATATATTTATTTATTTATATATGATAACAAATATACGTCCACAAGCTAGAACAAAACAAGGAAAAACAATAAAATATATACAAATTCTAATATAACAAATGATCCAAATATGTCAAACCTTCAAATATCGAATATTCAAAATAGATTTCGTACACAAAATTTGTATTCTATACACAAATATCAAATAATTTAAATATACAAAATCATCCAAATATACAAATACCAAATCTCCAATTATTAAATGATTCCAAAAGCTCAAATATGCAAAGTCGAATAAGCTCAAAATATCATATTCAAAACTTGCAAATATCAAAAGGCTATATATTCCAAAACATCAAATAATATGTATATAAAATCCAAAAAATCCAAAACATGCTAAATTCTGAGAAACAATTATCAAACGACCAAATTTGAGAAATGATTATATAAACTCTCGATAACCTTAGGTCAAAACACTATTATATAGACTCATAAGTAAACCGTCTACAAATTATTTTTTATAGACGGAATCAAATATTATTTTCTTTTATCACCTGTATAGATAGGTGTAGTCCTCAAATGTGTGTAAATATATTAGGATATTCGAATATATTGATCTATTTAATTACTTATAATAGTTCTTAAAGAAAACAAAAAACAGTAGACTTTATATAGAATGCTCAAAACTTTATCTCTTTGTAAGAAAAGTATAAAATATTTTACTTTATGATAAAGTACAAATATCAAATCAAATCAAAATAGAGTATGGTCCAAAGCACATATATAAACTATCACATGCAATGCCAAACACACAAGTTCATAACTTTTCCTCTCAAGTATTTCATATATGAATATAATATCTCAAAATATTCATTTATTCTGTGAAAAATAAATAAGCCTACTAATCTTTTCGCCAAAACTTCAAAACCTTTAGCGATAATCACATGCATGCAACAATATTTAAAATAAGGAAACAAAAGATAGCATGCATAAAAAGTAAAATACAAAACATAAGTAAAAATGGAATGATTCTGAAATAGATCAAATATTGAACTTTGTCATACTTGCTTTAACCTTTTACTTTAGAAAATCTAACTCCTAAAGGTTCCAAAATCTTCTTCCAATTCTTTTTCACTTTCACTTTTTACTCTACCTCTTTCCTCTTTCTCTCCGTTCTCTCCCACCAAAATGGTCAACTACATGCACAGGCATACTTTTGTAACCCAATCAGCGCACGAGCGCTAGATAGGCACATCAACTGCCCTCCATATCGCCTCAACTGAGCGCGAGCACCGTATCAAGCGTGACTCAAGCGTTAACATTTAACTAAATTACACATTAGCGCCTCATAGGCGCACCTTAGGCACCCCTATTTTGCCATAAACGCTCATGAAAACTAGACAAGCGTCCTTCAAGTGCTAGGTACTAGGCCAACTTAATTTTTACATTTTTTTCAAATATATATTATACAATTAATTTTTAAATTAACCCAAAATTATTATAATGATGTCATAAATCATAAATAGAAATCAGACATTTCAAGTTGAGTTTCTTTTGACATTTTGTTAAACAATCAACCATTTGCCCCTAAAGAAACTTGAATAAATTTATAATCTTTTGGTTGAACTCCAATTTTAAGCTTCTTTGGTAAGATTTACTTAACAAGCTGGAACTAGAAACAGAGTGAATTTCCTGTTCTAAAACTGTATCCCAATTTTAATAGCACCACAAAACGTTAAAGCAAAATCCACTTAAACAACACTTCAGCAAAAGCTCCAGTCGGCCAAACCAGGGCTGTGTTTCTTCTTTTCTTCGGTGTGTCGACTAGGAGATAAGAATCAATTCTGATCTGTTTTGATTACCAAGTTTTACAATGAACTCAAATCGTTACAGATATACAACCAACATAAATACAGTTTTATGATATTTGGAATTATAATAATCTTAAATATTTAGAAGTTATGCCTTAGAATATAAAAGTAGGAAATAACACCAAAAGTGATTCATATACTTAAAACTTATACCAAATAAAACAATTATAAGAAAAGCTTAGTAAATTGTGGCCAGAGAGCTTAATACAGCATTTAAAAGTGTCATATTCTTGAATTACATTTCACCAAATCAGAGTAAAATAGTAAAAATAAATTCATATAACTAATATCACACTTCGTAATATTTTATAACCATTGCTGTACCATAATGACTCTAAAAAACACTATACTCCTAATTGGTCCTGTACCACTCTGGGCTGGCCTAGTACCTGGCCCATCCATCAACAAGCCAAGAAGATTGAGGCCCAAGGATATCCAACGTGGCACAAGGCCCAGGAGGCACCACGTCCGGCCCAATTGCGGCCTAGCTCACGATGAGCAGATGAAGACAAACACTAAGTAGGCTTAATAGCCAGCCTAGGTAGACTAACCAATTGCAGCACAGAGAGCCCTCTAGCCCGGCGATCAACAGTTTAGATGCAGCAGCCTGTACATGCATACGCCTATAGCATCCAGTAGGCTAGTTTGGAAGATGTCTGGTAAAGACCAATTGTCGCACAATCGTCCTAAAACAATAACTGTCATCAGCAGCCTCCATGGCCACCAGGACAGTCAGGCATATCCTGATGAGATAACTATCATCGACCTTGGCGCCAAAATTACAACGACACTAGTATTACAAATACCCTTCACTCCTACCGGTGAAAGGGGAGAGGGAGGAGAACAATTCTAGCTAACCACTAGCCTAGAGAGAACAATCCCTACTCTTGATTAACCAGACGAAGCAAAGAGCTCTTGCTCTCTCACTCACACTCTCTCTCTAAAAATCCACTCCCCGCTAAGTGCACCCACCAAAGCCAAACTCTCTGTACCACTGGAAATTGCCCCCCGTCGAGCGCAAGCACCGGCGCCAGGACCTCCGTCATCATTCTCATTCTCTTTACTTGTGCATCATTACACATTGCATCATCCATATTTTTTTCCTTCTAGAAAGATTTCTGATTTGACCATCAGAAGATAAACCGGGGAGTGATTCCTGCAAATCCTCTAACCTCTTATTTGTTCATTGTGTTGCGCAGAACCAAAATTATCAGAGATAAAAACTGGACCCGTCTGAGCTCGATCCACGCTGGAAGACTAGGAGGCTCCCTAACCCGTATAACAATTCGGATCTAACGATGTGGCATTGACATCGTTTGTGGGAACGACTTAAAAGTCCAATCACTACACTCGCGAACAGAACATGGTTAATACCGGAGTATAAGCCAGTGTGCCAGCCCGGGATACCACCGCCCAAGACGACGACCCCTCGATAGGTAGCCATACGAGTGGACGGCTTGAATATGACATACGCGCACTCGCTGCCCAAATGAGATATGTGTTCAGGATGCTCTAGACGATCAATGCACGTCTAGACGAGCTACAGCAGGGGGCTCATGCCCCAAAAACACAAGCTTCAGCCTCGAAGTGAAGGAATCGGGCAAAGAGGCACCTGGACGAAAAGACCATGCGGCCCGACGACGCCGAGGCCCGCGTGGCATTGAGCAGTAGGGCCCGGACACGACTGGAGGGCTGACTGAGTCACGAGGAGCAAATGGATAGTCGAGAGCAGCGGAATCCCTGCTACTCCTATAGTGACAGGAGGCCATTGGCCTAAGGAAAAGCCTCTTGCAGTACACGGCCGCCATGGGCAAGCTGTCATCAGGACCCACACTTCTCTCCTAACCATTCGAAGTTGAGGACCTTCCTCAATACCAAGACGATTGCATCATCCCATTAGATGGAGGAGAGGGTGGAGAAGATCTGGCAGCACGTGTTCAGGGGAGATGGTGGCAGACGCTCCACGGATCTGAGAAAATTGTCATTCACGATAGAGATTCAGATGCAACCGCTCCATCACAAATTCAAGATTCCAACCCCGAAACTTTACGGCTGGAGTTTCGACCCAATAGACCACTTTCGCACTCTGCAAAGCTTCCAGGGCCTCGCAAACCTGCCATGTATCAGTGTTTTCCTCTAACCCTCAAAGGGGACACTAGCACCTGGTTCTACAACCTTCAGTCGAACTCCATTCAGTCATTTGAGACACTCATTAACTGCTTCCTTTCGCAGTTTGTCTCCAGCCAAGGGAGGAGAAGCAACCATGGTACCTTGTCCGCCTCCAGAAAAAACGAGGCAAAAGTTTGAAGTACTTTCTGGCTCAATTCATTGCTAGGCCCGACAGATATCTCGGCTCACCAAAGAGGTGAAACTCAATGCCTTCATTGCTACTTTGGAGCCAGAAGACTTTTTCAAGCACCTCACCCATTAGAACACTCAAACTTTCTAAGAGACTAAAATCATGGCCCGCGCCTACATAGCAGCGGAGGAGGTCAACGAAGCAAAGTGGCCGGAGCACGCCGACTGACGTCCAGAGGAGCCAGCGAAAGAGAAGAAGAGAAGCGGAAATGACAATAGCTTCCAGGGCCCCCGGAAGCAGCCGCCGGCAAAACTAGTGTTTGGAAAGAGTTCAGACCCCCGAACCTAACTCTTCTAAACGACACCCGTACCAACATTTTGATACAGATATAGGATAAAAAGTTTTTGAAATGGCTGAAGGCACTGAAGAACCCAGAGGGAGCAGGCCAGTCAAAGTACTGTCACTACCATTGATCTCTAGGTCATAGTACTGAAAACTGACGGACGCTGCAAGAGATTGAAGACCTTGTCCGTAAAGAGCATCTCGCTAGGTTCCTGCGGAATCTGGGGCAGACCTCAAGAGGAGTAGGCGAGGACAGACTAGAGCAGCCCAGGAACCGAATCGCGATTTGGGTTGTTAATATGGTGACAACTCGTCCACCAAGAACAACACCCTAGACTGCCCGGGGACACTTCTAGCAGTAAAAGGCCGAGGGTAGGAGTTAGGAATGAGATTATTTATTTTAGTGACGACGATATGGCTCACGTAATAACTCAACATTCAGACTCCTGGTTGTATCGGCCCTCATTTCAGACGATATGATTGACTACCAATTGAAATGGGTTTTCATTGATAATAATATACCTTGATGCATACTTTAAGCTTGGCCTAAAAAATAATAAGATGAAGTCAACCGAGGGACCCCTGTATGGGTTGGACAACAAGCCAATGCTTGTCCAGGGGGCCGTCCACCTGGAAGTCACGCTGGGGACTTATCCTCGAACGACCTCCAAAATTCTCATGTTCCTAGCGATGGACCTTTCCTCGGTCTACAACGCCATCTCAGGACGACCCTGCCTAGCCACCTTCAAGGCAGTGATATCAATCCCGCACCTAAAAATAAAATTTTTGACTCCATTCAATGTTGCGGAGGTCTTGGATGACCAGATGACCCACTAAACGTGCTACCTGTCCCAAATCACACAGGGAGCCCTTGGCCAATAGATTGAGGACCTCGACTTTCAAGATAAGACCACTCTTTAACAGGCCCAATCCGGTAATCCACTGACTAGGTTCCCTTGGACCCAAACAAACCCGAGAAATGTGTGCAAATCGGGAGCTTCTTGATAGGCCCTCTATAAGACTGACAAATAACCTTCCTTATGCAAAATTTTGACATTTTTGCATTGACGCCCGTCAATATTCCATGGGTATCGATTGGAGCAATAGTCAACAAGTTGAGCTTCGATCCCGATCACAAACCCATCCAATAGAAGCACAATAACCACTCTATCGAAAAACGGATTGCCATCCACAATGAAGTGAAAAAGTTACTCGATGTGAGGTTCATCAGAGAAATCAAATACCCAAACTAGCTTTCCAACATGGTCATTGTTAAGAAAAGCAACGGGAAATTGTACATGTGTAGCGACTTGACCGATGTGAACAAAGTCTGCCCAAAGCACAACTTTCCGTTACCAAGGATCAATCTGCTAGTAGACTCCATGTCCGGCCACGAGCTACTAAGTTTCATGGATGCATATTCGGGTTATAACAAGATCAGGATGAGCCCAGGTGACGATGAGCACATCTTCTTCATAATGGACCAAAAGGAATACTGTTATAAGGTCATACCCTTCGGCTTGAAAAATGCGGGAGCAACCAACTAGTGGCTTGTGAACAAGATGTTTGAAGCCTGGATCGGTCAAAACATGGAGGTGTACATGGACGATATGCTCGGCAAAAGTAAAGCCACTGACAACCATGTCCACGACCTAAGCGAGCCCTTCGAAATTCTCCGGATGCACCAGATTAAGATAAATCCTGCCAAATGTGCGTTTAGTGTGACATTAGGGAAGTTGTTGGGCTTCATCGTCTCTTAGCGATGAATCAAAGCGAACCCAAAGAAGATAAAAGCTATCCTCAAAATGAGCCCGCCTCGTACCGTGAAGGAGGTCTAGAAGCTCATCGAAAGGTTCGCTACTCTCTCTCGGTTCCTGGCAAAATCCACAAAGAAGTACCTACCCCTCTTCAAAGCTTTGAGGGGGGACCATGACAATCGACTTCCAGTGGATGGCCGACTGTGAAGTTGCCTTCCGAGAACTCAAGGATTATGTTACCAACCATCATCTCCAAACTTTACCAGAGGTGGGTGAAAAGTTGTACCTGTACCTCATGGTCTTTGACACGATGCTGAGTTTCATCCTTATCCGACAGCAGTCCGGCATACAACGGCCAATGTACTGTGCCAGCAAGGTCCTAACTGACACTAAGACCCATTGTCCGCACTTCGAGAGGATCGCGCTAGCCCTTGTATACTCCACCCAGAAGTTACACCTGTACTTCTAGGCGCACAAGATCATTATCCAGACTAATCAGCCACTGAAGAGATCCGACAGAAACCAGATACATTTGGATGATTGATCAAATGGGTTATCAAGTTTGTCGAGTTTGACAAAGAGTTCCGATCACACCGGCCATGAAGGGTCAGGCCCTGGAGAACTTCATTGTTGAAACGACAACCCTAATTCCAAACGCCCTCTATCTCGCCGAAGACACCAGCCATACAGAGATCCCAGCCTGGACCATACACATTGAAGGGTCAACGATGCAGGTGGGCAGCAAAGTAAGCGTGGTTTTGAGGACTCCGGACGGGTCAAAGATAAAGTACTCAATGACCCTCGAATTTTCGTCCATCAACAATGTTACCGAATATGAGGCGCTACTCGTTGGACTCCGACTGGTAAAGGAGTGCTCAGCTAGATCTCTAGTCATTTACAGCGACTCTGAGTTGATCATTAACCAGCTCCGTTCGAACCATCAAACCCTCTACTCGTGAAGTACATTGCCAGAGCAATGGGCCTGACCAAAGCATTTGACAAAGTTGAAGTGGTCCACATCCCAAGGGAAGAAAATTGGAAGGTAGACCTACTAGCAAAGGCTGTGACAACTGAGAATCTAAAGTAGTATGCCAGAGACATGAGGAAAGTTCTTACCACTCCGAGCATAGACAACCCTAAGCAGGAGGTGATGCAAATGGCCGACAACGACAACTGGATGACCCCATACAAAGGTATCTGACCAACGGTATCCTACCGGAGAGCCCAAAAGAGGCCAAACGTGTAAAGAAGATAGCAAACTGGTACACCATCATGGATAGGAGGCTATACCGCTGTGGGTACTTGACCCCCTACATAAGGTGTCTCACACCAGAAGGAAAAATTTGGCCTTCAAGATCATGTGACAGGGTTTCTATTGGCCCTTAATGAAGCACGATGCTATTGGTTATGTGAAGAAATGTAAGAATTGCCAGATCTATAGAAACATGCCTCATCAACCGCATACAGAGAAGCATGCCCTGCAATCACCTTGGTTGTTCGCACAGTGGGGACTCGATATACTCAACCCACTGCCCATAGTATCCGAGTAGAGAAAGTTTGGCATCGTGGGTATCGACTACTTCACTAAGTGGGTTGAAGCATCCCCACTGGTATGAATCACCAAACAGAATGCGACAAAATTTATTCGTCAGAGCATCGTATTTCGATTTGGGATTATAAGGTCATTATAACCGATAACGGAACCCAATTTATCGGTAAATGGTTCATTAGATACTATGCGAGTCTGCGGATAAGGTTGGTTTACACCTTCATCACCTACCCGAGAAAGCCAACCCGCAAGATGCCTTTTAGCCTATGTTATGGGACCGAAGCGGTTATCCCTATAAAGGTCGGACTACCCAACTTCCCGGTCGAATGCTTTGACCCACTCAGTAACTCTCAAAGGTTTAGAGAGCACCTCGATTTGCTCGAAGAAGTTCGAGACGTCGCACTCCTACAGATGGCAATCTACCAACAGTGACATGCACAGTACTATAATAAAAAGGTGAAAACCCGCCAATTCGAAGTGGGAGATATAATCCTGCAAAGCATAGAGGCAATAAGTAAAACCGCCAACAGGAACAAGCTCTCCCTCAATTGCGAAGGACCATTCCTCGTTTCAGCCATCATCCGAAGTCATGAGGACTTGGAACGCCTCCTACCTCAAAAGTACTACTATTAAGGCTCTGTTGCCCCTAGGTAAGGTAGACGTGCATCATCTCGAGAGCTTGTAAAACATGCCATATTTTAATTAATAAAGTAACTGTTATTTATTCATTTCTACTTGTCCATATGAGTGCTTGAGTATTTCTTTCACGAAATCAAATGATCAAGGCTGCCCCTAAGTAGGGTGAACTTTTGTTCACTTGTAAGTCAACCTATAAATAGTCAAAAAACCTCGGTCCGGTTACCAAGCAACCCATACGCAGCTAAATTCTGAACCCCGATCCCGTTACCAAGCGGCCCATACACGGTCGAATTCTGAACCTCAGTCTCGTTATCGAGCGACCCATGCGCGGTTGAATTCTGAACCTCAGTTTGCAATTGAGCTGCCCATGTGCAGCCAGAGGGGGCTCGCAGACCAGCATCGAATCTCCAATCGAATGGCCACTAAAATCTTAGGGGGCTTTCACAACATGCGTATCACAACTCCCTCCAAAAGATACGAGTACCATCAGTCAACCATGGTCAGCAAGTTACGACTAGACGCACAACAACTTTTATGTCCCCTAATAGGACTGAGTACCAGTGACTACGTGCGGACGACGACCTATGACACCACCCAAGGTTAACGGCTATGGCCATGAAACCGAGCCAACCCTAATGAGTCTCATTTACAAACGTGCAACAACGTCCCATTCATGGGAAAGAGCACTACCACGTAGAATCAAAGTGTTGTGACATTCCCCCAAGGAAATGAGCACGATCAAGAAGATGCACCCAAAACAATCCCAACGAGGATAGTAACAATGCTTAGTTGCCAAAGCAAATAAAAGATGGAAAGCAACTAAAGAAAAGCTCGATATGTAAGCATGAGCACCATCAACAATGCCCTCAATGGTCTACTCATTTCATTACAACAATCGAAATATACAAAGTGGTCCATCCGCTCAAGAAAAATACAAAGGCAGCCTACTGCTTGAAGGACGATCCAAGGGCTGTGAGCTCCCTGGGGGACGAGATGAAGGTCCAACGACATCTCTGGAAAAACCCAACAAATTTGGCAGCTGTCAAGTGCTAACATTCTTTGGATGAAAAATTGAGACCGGAAAGCCTGGGGCCACCAGATTCACTACGTGCTGGCAAAGATCGAAATCAGCTCAGTACCTACAGTCCAATGCCCACCTTATCTCATCTGGGCTGAGAGAGGTCCTACGCTCTTCCTTGGCCGGAGGATCTCGTCCAAAAGACAAGCACATCCCCACTCGGACTCAAAAAGCGAATCCTCAAGGGACAAAATTTTCACCCTAGTCTCGGGCAACTCACGTTCAGAACGGGTAGCCCGCTCCACCATAGCTCTAAACTCCTCTGAGTCGATGTGAGTCTGGGCCAAGCAGTCGACGAAGGCAGCTAGTTGGTGGACCCTCTCCTGCAGCTACAAGCAAAAAATCAGTTAGTCGAGTGACAATCAAAGCAAGGAAAAGAGGAAGGAACTTGCTCGAAAAATACCTCAGCAAAGGAGGGCCTCTCCGAGGATGGACGACTCGATGTGGCCTCAACCTCTTCCAGGACTCCAAGCTTCTAAGACTCAGAGGGAGGCGCCACAGCAGCCTCCGCGACATCCACAGAATCTGCTATACCTCGGACCTCATGCGCCCGGGGCTCAAAGGATGGCTCCTAAGCAACTCCAACAGCATGTCCAACCTCCATCGCCCCTTATGCCTCAAGCTCTGAAGGCTCGGGGCAAGGCCCTTCGGCAGCCTCTATGATTCTAGCTGCCTTGACTGCCTCCGAAACTCCAAACTCCAAAGTCTCCGAACGGTGCACCTCAATAGCCTCATCGGCCCTGACTATCGTGTCAACCTCCATTATTCCGGTTCCCACCATTGGGTGGCCCTCATCAATCTCCCGGGCTGGGAGATCAACGACCCAATTGGGGATCCTCGTGCAGCAAGAAGGCAGGGCACGGGCTCCTCGTATAGGGAGACCACAATAGTGGGAATATTGAATTGTGCCAACGTCTGTGCTGGGATCAGCTCATCCTGAGCACCCACCTGGTCACTCACGATCAATACAGGAGATCCGGTGGACTGGCCTCCCTCGGTTAACCCAACGGGTCCAAATGCCTAGCCCAACGAGGAAGCAAGGGCAGGAACCATCCTCCTTGAAGGCCTCCCAGACATCCATAGCCGTTCTAGCATGGCCTAATCATCGCCAGAAGAGGAGTCAAACGACGCCTCCTATCGCTTGGCGGCCCCGTTGGATGGCTCCCGGATGACTAGCCCTCCTTGCCTCCTCCTAGACCCAACAGGTAGCACTAGGGCTACGTCAACCCCCTCGGAGTGAAGCTGCCACTGGATACTAGCAAAGGCCTCCGTAGTCAGCCAATTGACTCTTTCCCGGAAGGTGTCGGCATGCGCTCAAATGAGATCCATTAGCAGCTCCTTTTGGTCCTCCAAATCTCCCACGACAGTAACAAGAGAAGCCCGCACGTTGCCCCATTCATTCGAAGGGGACCACCATATAAAAGTACCAGTCCTTTCACATCTTAGTTGAGCATGAATTCACCCCTCGAAAGTGGAACTCAGGGCATGGGGCCATCGAGATCCAATATGTGGTCTGGTTAAAGAAAAACATCACCTTCACCAATCTAATGCTGAACTTGTAGTTGAAATGACGGGCAAAAACACACATGGAGACCAGGTACCAGACGACGTTAGGTTTAGCCTTGCCACCGGGACTCCCCGTTCCATGAGGGCTGGAAAACGAAGTCCTCCCTTCAGATGGGACTCGTAAATCGTGATAAACCTCTCAGCGGGAGGCATGCTCTATCATCCACGCCTGGTAGCTGGAACTCCATGGTATTCGAGATCTTGTACCGAGTGAACAGGGACTCAATGTCCCGAGCAGTGAGAGCAGACTGGATCGTGTAAATGTTCTCGAAAGCCATGGATGAAGAAGCAAAAAGAGATCGCAGAATCAAAGCGACTTGAATCGAGAAGAAATTGTGCGGAAATGGAAAAGGCCTAGGGTTTAAAAAAGCCCCCATTTGTACTGAAACGGTGTTGTGTGGGGGAATCAAATAGGCACGCCCCATAAGGACCACGAAACGTGCCGCACCATGGAGACACTGCAGCACGTCAATCAAATAGCGTTAGAAATGATCGTCTGATGCTGCGTCACCCTAGCGGATGGCTAACCCCGACCTTCGGTAATGACGATCTAACAGACTTGGGACAGCTAACCTGTAAAACAACGCGCAGGTTCCAGGACCCCGACGTCGCGTTTCCTAAAGTGGCAAACTGGTGGTGTACGACCTTGGAAAGCCCAAGGAAGATCTTACTAGCTCTTATCCCATCCCAGAGTTCAGGACAGATAGCCGTGAGTCAGTATTGCCAAAAGAGCGGGTCACCAGAGGTCCATGTGACCAAATTTGATGGTCAACAAGTAGCAGAAAGCAACGCTCAAATACTAAAACCACACGCAACATTTGATGATTTAGCATGATTTATTAAAGGATTTAGAATGTACATCACAAAGGCATCTATCGGCCCCAAAATACAAAAAGCACAACTATAGCCTAGTAGGATTGCCATCCGACAGCCATGGGCTCTCCAAAGGCATGGCGTGGACCCTCTACCCTCCAGCTCTAGGTATCCGATCAGCTCAACAAAACGGCTAGTTCCAGCGTTCGGTATGTTCAAAAAGCCAACAGGAAAGTCCAAAACCGCCATAGAAATGATCTGCCTGCAGAAGCAAACGCCGTCTTGGAATCAACCCTCCAATACCGAGGCCAACTCCTCAAGACGAACCTTGGTCCTCAGCTCATCCTTGAGTTAGGCAATCCGATCTAGAGCTCGAGAGTGAGTCTCGAAGAGCTCTCGCAGTCTCACCTTAGACTTGGATAAAGCCTGTTCAAGATAGTCAGTGCGTGCTTGATTCTACAATGCCTCGCCAACAACAGCGTTAACTCGGTGCTCCATCTCCTCGATGACTCGATCAATACGCGAACGCAGCAAGTGAGCGATCTCATCCCCTTGCAAGTGCGCAACTTCCTCTAGCAAGGCGCCCCTCGCAGCTATCAAGCAGAAAAGAGTGATTAGTCAAAAACCACAACAAAAAAATATGCATCAGGATTACATGCTACCTCCTAGAGAACAAACGTACTTGGAGGGATGACTCGGCAAACTCAAAACCTGGGGACGCCCTCAGGAACCTTGGGTGTTCAAGAACCGAGGCCTCCGAATGGCACCCCTCCTCAATGGCCGCCACGCCTACCGAATCCTCTGCTCTGACTCCCACTACCATATCCTCATTGGAGCTTACCTCCTTAGTGAAAGACACAAGTTTAGAGAAAGATGATGATCTCGCTGGCCATGCCAGCAGGTTGAAAATGTCGATGAAGCCTTCGTCAGCCATTTAAAGCTCATAGCAGAAATCGGTCACAAGAAAATGTGGCAAGTCCAGGGACTAAGATGTTTACAGATGCCATGCAATGAAGGAAACGGTTGAGGGCCAGCGCTTACATAGCCAACACCCCTACCTGGCAACGACGTCGTTTGAAGGAAACGAAGCAACACGTCATTTTGCAAGCATCATTATGACATGTGATGCGACGCATCCCATCGCAATCAATGCGCTCTGATGTTTCGATTGATGCAACAACGATGATGCAGCTCAGGTATCGATGCCCTATCACGTCACTTCCCCAACATCGCAGACTAACGGCGCATGGCCCTAGCAGACTCAAGGCTGGTTCGACCTGCTACGTCCCAATCAAGCGTTAGGATAAGCCACCGCGAGTCAAACCGCCAGAAGACCAAGTTTCCAGCAAGGCCACACCATCGAGTTGACGAGGACCGAGCAGTCGAAAGCAGTATTAGAAGATTCAAATCATTCAAAGTACACAAGAATATTGGAGTCATGCGATGAAGGCAGAAAGATATCAAGAAGTTCCATTCATTAATTATTTTCTTTTACAAGGTAAAAAGCTTACATCAGCAAACATATAATGTAACAAAAAGGAAAAAATATATGGAGCGATGATCTGGTAGCATTCACTCAAATAGGTTCGGGGAAGATAGGCACATAGAACTGCAAAAAGCAGCTACCTTCCCGTAAAGTATCATCTGGTGGACTATCCCGATCGGAGACCGGACGCTACGGGAGATAAATGCAAAGTCATTCCCTTGCAAAGAGTGAAGCAAGGCAAAATCGCCCTTGCATGGGAGGTACCCCCTTCCGGGGATCTTCTATCGAGACCAGCCGTTGTCGATGGAGCTAAGTCAGACCCAACACGACGACAACGGTCCTATCCCTAGTAGACTCCAGAAGCACCTCCTCTGACACATTAAAAAATGACCCCGTCAAAGGAAACCAAAAGTGGCGGCATTCGCCCTCGGCCTGAGAGAATGCCTACGGGCTAGAGCGCCAGCCCTTCAAAGCTCCTCAAGCTTCAGACAACCAAATGCCAGCGAGAGGAGGAAGATAACAGTGGCCTTGTGACTGGACCACCCTTGTTACAATAAGAGAACAGCCTGAGTAGGGAAATCACGACAGATTGCAAATGTTTCTTTGAATCTCTAAAAGCTCCATCCGATCACAGCCAATGGCAGTGCAGGCTCCATGCCCGGTCCAATCTCTCACATCATTTAGACAGTGGAGGAGTGGTCGATGAAGCAAAGTGCAACAAACCCCTCATTTATAGTCGAAAAAGCAGATCTATGAGCCATTATTGCAACGAATCACACTTGCTAGCGCCATCTGCAAATAATCGCCGGGTTTAAAGAATCGTGCCCCAAATCTTTCCAAAGAGAGCATCGAATTGCTAGACACCGAAGCAGGACGCAGAACGCCTCAAAAAGGAACACTTGAAGGCAAGCCCTGCAGGAGACGTCCCATCATAAAGCATACCGAGAACTGGCAAAACTCAACCACTTAGCATGGAGGGCTAATGATGGGTCTTGTGCCACTGTGGATCGGCCCAGCACCCGGCCCATCCGGCAGCATGCCAGAAGACTGAGGCCTAGGGAGATCCAGCGAGGCACAAGGCCCAGGAGGCACCACGTCCGGCCTAGTTGTAGCCCAACTTACAATGACCAGATGAAGACAAACGCTAAGCAGGCCATATAGGCAATCTAGGTGGATCGACCAATCACAGCACAGGGAGCCCCCCAACCTAGCGATCAACAGTTTGGATACAGTAGCATGTGCATGCATGCGCCTGCAGCCTCCAACGGGATGGTCTAGCAGATGTCTGGTAAGGACCACTGATTGCCGCACAACCGTCTCAAAATGACAACTAACATTGGCAGCCTCCATGGTTGCCAGGATAGTCCGGCTTATCTTGGTGAGATAGCTGTCACCGACCTTGGCGCAAAAATTACAACAACACTAGTATTACAAATACCCTTCACCCCCGCCGGTGAAAGAGGAGAGGGAGGAGGACGATTCTGGCTCACCACTGGCCCAGATAGAACAATATCGGCTCTCGATTAACTAGATGAAGCAAAAAACCCTCGCTCTTTCACTCACTCTCTCTCTAAAAGAACCGCTCCCCGCCGAGCACACTCACCGGAACCAAGCCTTCCAACACCACTCAAAAGCCGCTCCCCGCCGAGTACATCCATTGGAGCCAAGCCCTCCACCTACTTGAAGCCGCTCCCCGTTGAGCGTAAGCGTCGGAGCTAGGACCTCCATCATCATTCTCATTCCCTTCATTTGTGTATTATTACTCCTTGCATCCTCCATATTTCTTTTCTCTTAGAAAGATTTCTAACTTGAAAGTCGAAAGATAAATCGAATGGTGAATTTCGCCAATGTCCTAACCTCTTGTTTGTTCATTATATTGCGCAAGACTCAGGTTATCAGAAACAGAGATCGAACCTGCCTGAGCTCGATCCGCCAAGGAAGACCAAAAGGCTCCCTAATCTGTATAATAATTCGAATTCAGTGACGTATCAACTCAAAAGTTTTTAACCTGTCAAAGACAGAAAAATTCTTCACTGTACGCTAGACTATGATTCTGACAAGAAAATAAATATTTAGAAAGCTTCAATGTGCGTAGTACCTTCCATTGGATACATATCCATCTGCATAATCAGAAAACAGAAATCTGTTGGTTATACAGTTTTCATAAAAAAAAAAAGGATGAGAACCAACAATTGTGGTCTAATTTTGTATAACCGTTTTGCCCAACCTCCATGGTAACCGCCCTCTAGATAATTTGATTGAAGTTATGGGATGCAATTGGTTTTTTATCTCTAAGTCAGATACTCCGTCAATACACAATCTATAAAGGGTATTGAGGCTTAAAATATTAAAACCAGTGAAAAAATTTTGCAAAATCAAAACAGTGTTGCATTAATTTCAATAGCGGGCGGTTAGTTTCGATCCTTAATTTTATTCCGCGTTTGAACTTTATATGGCATGATTTGAACGTAAATGACCGATTTATGTTTAGCATTTGGTATCAGAGAAGTTGAAAATCTCAGCCTTGAAACTGTTTTGCAAATTTTTTACTTTCCCAATTTTTTAAAAATTATAAAGTTTTGATTTTTGTGAAGATTTGGTGAAAACAAATGACAAAAATTATTTGAAATTTTAATTTCTAACATTTTCATAATTTTTACCTGCAATTTCAAGGCCGAGATTTTCAACCGCTATGATACCAAATGTTAGACATAAATCGATCATTCACGTTCAAATCATGCCATATAAAGACCGAATGCGAAATAAATTTAAAGATCGAAACGAACATCTCTCGATTGAAATTAATGCAATGCTGCTCTGATTTTGTAAAAGTTTTTCCACTTTTTCAAATTTTTGAAAATTATAAAGTTTTCGTTTTTGTGAAAATTTGGTGAAAACTAATGTCAAAAATCATTATAAAATTTGATTTCTAATATTTTCATAATTTTTACATTAATTTTGGTGTAAAAATAGCGTAGTTTTTATCGGGTCCAAAATCGAATAAAAACGGGTTTGCGCGAACCAGCAAGAGGTTGAGGACGACCTAAAACAGCGTTGTTTTGCTACAGTAACTGGAAAAAAAAATTTGGGCCAATTTCTGTCGTCGGCCTACTTCGCACGACTGCATATGCACACAGCCCAGACCTTGCGGCCCATTCCGAAAAATTGACTTTTATAAGGGGTATTGAGGTTTGGATGACAAGAACCAGTGAAAAAAATTTTACATAATCAGAGCAATTTTGTATTAATTTTAATGATAGGATATTAGTTTTGATCCTCAATTTTATTCCGTATTTAATCTTTATATGGCATAATTTGAATATAAAAGACCGATTTATGTCTAACAAGATCTTCCCTATCATCGTCAATAATCTTACACTCCTTCAATGGCTCCTTCTGTTTTGCTTCGGCGAGCTGGTGCGGCGACTGATCGGGGATCGTAACATTTTTGGCATCGACATGCTTAAATATACCCGGAGTAGTGAAACCAGTTCCACCACCATCATCAACACACTCAAATCAGCAGGCTATAAAGACTCGTCTTTCATGTCCTCAGTCCAATGCGCAGGTTTTGTTACATGATCGTACACAATTGGGAGGAATCTGTAGAACCAGAACACCTCTTTCTTGCGCTGTATGAATCTAGGTTGTGAACTGGACTTGACTCTGCTAAACTACGTTTGGGGAATTAGGGTTCGAGTTTTGAAATTCCTAGCATTTGACACGAAGCCCAAGTTGGGAATTTGCTCATTTCCGTGAAAATGGGAACGAACTAAACATAATCCGCCCGGGGTAAATCCATTAATAAGTGCCAATTTGTCAGTTCCGCTGAGCATTAAACAAGCGATGGATTATAAAAACAACGAGAACTCACAAATCGAAATTGAAATTTCAACCATATGAAAAAAACAAAAAACAAAAACACCTATCAACTACTTTAGAAACTGTTTTTCTTGCTTGGCCAGAAGACGGAAAAGCAAGAGAAGGGCAAGCTCAATGGCTAGCCATGGTAGAGAGGACAGAGAGGATGAATTACCTACCGCGCCTGCAATGGATACGTATCTGTCTTCGGATACAAAACCTCACCGCTGTCAATATTACAAACATAAATCAATTTATGTATTTTTTACTGAAAAAAATTAAACCTTAATTCAATAACTGATATATTCGTTGGAGGATATTTTCATCTTTAATAAAATGACAAACTTAATTGTTCTTAATAATAAATTAAAACATTAAAAATATTTGATGGGTACACCAATAATGGGCCGGCCCAAACAGAAGTCAACGGAGGCC
>JAOVVI020004027.1:0-11949 GCA_028571085.2 Nepenthes alata | reverse complement strand
ATGCCAACCGTGTCTCCTCAAGGCCACAACTTTTCTTCACGAGAACGATCGGAATCCAGCACAAGTTATCCCTAGCAGCCCTATCACTCCACTAGAAAGTAAAGAGGCATCCTTGAAGAGGGAGCCACTGAGATCAGGATTGCAGGATTGGTTGTGGTCACGACGTTGACCCATTCACTCGACCCAAGAGCCAAAGGATCCCCAATTCCAACAACTGAGTTCGCTGGGGGTTCCTTGCCCCAGTCCCATTGGCTGACATGTCAACAATAATACACGATGAGAAGAACCCTTCTAGGGAATGCAAATTGCATCATACTACTACAACTTGAACGATTGGGTACCTTAAGGCAAGTCACCTACCAAACTCTTGAAGTGCGTCCTTACAACAAGGTGATATGATCCTGAGCCTAAGATCTTCCCACTACACACTCCTAGATCTAACCTGAGACTCAAACGGCTCACGGTCGGAATCAGTGAAGGCTTCTCTTTTATTTATGAGAAATCAATCAAGTCATAGCTACATTGATCTAGAGCGCCCCATTTCAAAGGCACGAATAAGAAGATCCAAGGTCGGCAAGATCCCTCTAGACAGAGTTAAGTCCCCTTCTGTCAGCCTCTTCGAGCATAATTTCTCGAGAAGGCGGCAAGTCACCGCTCAGCCTCCCAAAGCGCATCCTCGCAGCAAGGCGATCTGATCCTGAGCCTAAGATCTTCTCTTTGAGAATATACTTTCTCCAAAAGGCGGCAAGCCACCGCTCGGCCTCTCGAAGTGCATCCTCACGGTCAGGCAATTGGATCCCGAGCCTATGATCATTCCTATGTGAGCATACTTTCTCCAAAAGGTTGCAAGTCACCGCTCAACCTTCCAAAGCGCATCCTCATAGTCAAGCAATCTGATCCTGAGATCTTCACTCTGTGAGCTCTCGAATTTTGCTTGATACATGGAGGGCTCATGGTTGACGATAGCAGTCTATTCTAGCACCAAATTTCACCGAGGAGCTTATTACCCACGGTCCATCCAGGCGAGTCACTCTTACCCATGTCGACTGATGAAGACTAATCAGCACTTGGCCTCCTCGATAACTCACCAGTGGCCAAGGTAGACTTCAGATGCATCCCCATATTATCAGCTCTGAGTGAGGAAGGACAACTCTCGCTGATCTTGGCTTGTGGTTGTGTGGGCTTGTGCCATCTCCAAGTTCTCACATTACTTGGATGGTGAAGATGATTCAAGAAATGAGGCATAGATAGCTCCTCAATTTATAACTGGAAGACAACATCAACCAGCATTAAGTCAGCGGGATCGCACATGACGATCACCCATCATGACATGCTTGTGGCAGAATTTTCAAACCTCACAGCATGGGAGGCTAGTGATGGGTCTAGCAACCATGGGTCCAAGAGGCCATGCCCCATAGTAGGCTCCCAATCTAACTTTAGCCCAATAAAATTTTGTCAATGTGAAATGTCCTACATTATCCAAGTAAGATGAGTGCATCTACGGATCACACTATATAATCAGTCACTTTCAAGCTCGGAAGGACAAGCTCTAGAAGCTCCAAAAAATTCCAAATGGCTCGACATTTTCCAGAAGGGGGTCTACCCTCCATTGAGGAGTTTCCCTCCATCTCGAAGTTAGGACTTGCCCTCACTCCAAGAGGTTTACCCTCTAGACGGGAGTTGCCCTCCTTCTAGGAGGCCTACCCTCCATTGAGGAGTTGGCCTCCACCTAGGAGCCAGGAGCCCACCATCCCAGAGCTAGCAGCACTCCATCCCAGGAGTCCTCAATCTCGAAGCTTGGAGCACTCCATCATGGAGCCACGAGCCCTCTGTCCGAGAGCCAGGAGCCCTCAGTCCTGGAGCTAGGAGCCCTCAGTCCTGAAGCCAGGAGCACTTCGTCTTGAAATCATGAGCTCTCTGTCCCAGAGCCAGGAGCGTTCTATCCTGAAGCCAAGAACACTCTGTCCTGGAGTCATGAGATCTCCTTTCCGAAGCCATGAGACCTCCGTCCCAGAGTTAGGGTCCCTCCGTTCCAGAGGAAGGAGCACTTCATCCCGGAGTCACGTGCCATCCATCTCAGAGTTAGGAGCCCTCCATCCTAAAGTTAGGAGGTCGCTATCCAAAAGTCAACGGTTCGCTTAGGTATCCAGGATGTTGACCCATCAGTGCAATTTAGTCCTTCTCCTCTAAATCACCCCATGCAAGCACACCTCTAAGTCGTCCCCCTACAGGTACACCTCTACGTTGCCCCTCTGTGGGCGTACCTCTAAACCATCCTGCTACCGGGTGCACCTCTAAACCATCCCTTTACAGAGGTACCTCTAAACCACCCCTTTAAGGAGGCACCTCTAAGCCGCTCCTCTGTGGGCGTTACTCTAATCCGCCATTCTACTGGGCACTCTTCTAAGCCTCCCTTATACCAGGCGCTCTTCTAAGCCGCTTATCTGCAAGGATACCTCTAAGCAGTCCCTTTTTTGGATGCTCCTTTAAGTTGCCCCTCTGCCAGGCACACTTCTAAACCGTCCATCTATGGGTGCACTTTTAAGCCGTCCCCCTACGAGTGCACATCTTAGCCATCCTCATATAGGCACACCTCTAAGCCGTCCCTCTGTCGGGTGCACCTGTAAGCCGCCTTTCTGTGAGTGCTCCTTTAAACCGTCCATCTACCGGATGCACCTCTAAGTCGTCCCTCTGCGGGCGCACCTCTAAACCGCCCCTCTGTTGGGTGCTCCTCTAAGCCGCCATTTTGTTGAGCGCATCTCTAAATCGTCCCTATGTGGGCGCTCCTCCAAGACGCCCCACTACCGGGCGTACTTTTAAACTGTCGATCAGTTAGCGCATCCAAATACTCCATCCACCACTATATACATCTATTCATTCCTCGCATCCTCCTAATATCTTTCCATTCTCCGAGAAAGATTCCTAATTTGAGTGTCGGAGGATATACGGTGGAAGTAATCTTTACCGTCTTTTGACCTCCTATTTATAATTTGTGGTATATAGGTTCTAGGTTAACAGCGATAAAGATCGAATCCACTCTAATTTGACCCACAGTTAAAAAATAAAAGGCTCCCTAATTCGTACTATAACCCGAGAACTAGGGACTACTTAATTTCAATGATCATTTAAGCTAAAATTTAAAATAAAAAATAACAACCATAAAATCAAGCATTGTTGATTCTGTATAGAACATGATATATATGTGTGAGATGAACACCACAACAAATATGTAGATCAATTCACAACAATTTCATAGCTATAACATGTGAAAAATCAGATCGTCCCAACTAATATTAAATAATATCCACCATCGACTCCTATATCTCTAACTATATGGTCTAAAGCTACTAAATATAAAGACCACAAAAGGACAATTTAGTAAGCACGATTATACTAAAAATATAATGTCATAAGAATTGAATAAAAATAGTATTTAACCATGAGTAAGATAACCCAACTGGTCACACATTAATATTTTATCATTGCTTCCTCTTTCTTCCATCAAACTGTTTGTGTACTAACAGTTGGGCTTGTTATTCTTAGATTTTAAAAATTCTATTCATCATTTGGTTTATTTTTCGGTTCCTCTTACATTTGGTGTACATAATCCGACATACAATTGGAATGAACAATAAAAGAAACATGTCCTAGAGATATAACTAATACTAAGTCGTTTATCTTCTAACTCTATATGATACCAACATCAGCTAACATCTAAAACTTTCAAAAAAAAAGTCTTATGTACATATGCTTCCAATATTAGGTAGGGATTTGATGTCAATTTAATCATATCACTCTTCTTAAAAAGTTTTGCTAACTATAATTCTAATAATTATAGACAGTTCTTTTACAAATTACCCTATAAAATGATTAGCATGCAACCTATAATTATAAAACTTATGGTCAATTATAAATTTTGTGACAGCAATGCCTCTAACATTTATTTTGAAGTTATTAACATATCACTTATTGTTAGGTATTACAGATATTAATATGATGAGATCATATAATATGGTAAGTAATTAATTACCTTCATAGGGTCATATATGGCATGAGATGGTTACTAGTGTTTGCATTCCTCGTGATTATAATGTATCTAAAAGGTGCCAAAATATTAGGTCTTTATGTGTTGCAATATGATACACAATATATGAAAATTCAAGTTGTAGTTTTATAAATCAATGGCTAATTTATCATAGAGATGCTTAACTTCAGTAAAATATTCAATACGACATATAATATTTTACAATACATACAAACTAAATTAATAATGTTCCTACATAAGATATAAAATCAAAATTTTACTATATTCCTAATCATTATCTGATATTCATATGTCCAAATATCATTAATTTGATTTAGCTCTATAAAATCTCATTGTAAGGACAAGCCTGAACTCCCACTAACAATGCAGAACAAATTTTGTATGTTCTAATCATATAACGTACGACAAATACATGAACATAAATAAGCGTATATAATATATATCCAAATCATAATGTAATATCTTAATCCTATATGCCTATCATATGCAACACATATAACACGTGTTTACAAACAAATAATGGATTAAGTTTTAATAATATTCTCTTTTGAATTATTGGATTATAGAATAGTATTATAAAAAATATGATATTGATGGGCACGATGAGAAACGGGCCAACCCAATATTCAGTTTGAGAAGATGCCCAAATATTAATAGCCCAACAAAAGATACCACAGAGCCCATCAGATAATAGCATACGAACACCTAAACTAAAAGATAAAGTCCGAACACACTGAAATTAAAGAATCATAATGAGCAACTGAAGCGATATTGTGCCTGAAAACTAGGAGATCCTATCATTAAATAGAAATGGTCGTTATACACTATTGGCAATACTTCTCATCACTGATTTGAAGTGGTATCATACACATACATCAATCATATCGGGTACTATTTAGGCAAATGGTATCCCTAACTATGAATAAAGCATCTCTCCAAAGAAGAAAAGAGAGGAAAAAGTGAGATGAAAAAAGGCTACTCGGTCAGCCATGAATACAAAAAGGAGCATTGCCCTCTGAATATATACTCATCTCCATCCTCTTTCATTTCCTACTTTTTCTTCTTTAGCATCTTTCTAATTCTATTAGAAAGATTACTAATTTAAGCGTTAGAGAATATATTGGGGAGTGAGTTCTATATACCTCTTACCTCAAATTTATTTTGTTATGATATGTATGATTCTAATTCATCATTGCAAAGATCGGACCTGTTTACATTTGGATATTCAAGTGAAGCAGTCATCTCTCTATTCATACAATAATTTAAATTCTTGAGATGCATCATTGACATTATTTGTGGAAAGATAATAAACTAGCCACTTAGACGATAATAAATAACCCATTCAAGAGGAAATAGCATGGTCAGTTCCAAGGCCTAATCAAGCATGCCACCCAAGGACATCATTTCTCATGGTAATGACCCGACAGAGGGTAATCATGGAAATACTCGTCCGACCATGAATGTAAATTTGAAGATGCTAATAGCCTAGGTTGACTCTATGTCCAAGGTTCTCAAGTCCTTTTTGATCAGATTGTGGGACACCCACTGGGGGCTCCATCATCCAATTCTTAGACTTCTACATTCAGAAGGAGGAACCGAAAAAAAAACAACCATCCAATGAGGTGATTCGGTGGCCTAACGATCTCGAAACCTGAGATGCCTCGAGTAATAAGCTCAGACTCAACCGGAAGGCTGATTAAAATTTAGAACCTGGGAGGAAAGCTTGGAATGACAAAACCACGTTGTTCCCAAGATGTTGGAAAACCTTCGGCTCATAATGAAGCTTTATGTAGCACTATTTTGAGAAAAGTCCACAACTGACAAGTCCCACATGTCTTTCCGAAACACTCGGAGTTGAGGACATACCTCTATGCTAAGAGAGTTACATCCGCATCCTAAGTAAAAGAGAGGATTAGAAAGGTCAAGTAGCAGCTTTTCTGAGGAAGCATGGATAAACATTCGGCTGATATATCGATTCCCTCCCAAGTTTAAAATACCAACCTTAGAGCCCAACGATGAAAATTTTGATCCCATGGACCATTTCGATCATTTTCGGACCTTACTGGGATTTTAGGGTCTAAATGATTTGACCTTGTATCTCTACTTCTTATTAACCCTCAAAAGAGATGCCCAAGTTTAATTTTACCAATCGGTACCAAATTCAATTTGAGCATTCCAAGAACTGGCTGATAATTTTTTGTCACAATTTGCCTCTAGTAAGAGGGAAGAAAAGTAATCATGGCACTTATCCATATCCGACAAGGGCCAAATAAAAGTCTGAAATGTTTCTTGACCTGGTTCAACGTGGAGGCCTAGGGAATATCAAAACAAATTGATGAGGTGAAGTTAAATTCTTTCATGATGACTGTATAGTCGGGTAAATCTTTTAAATATTTGATCCAATAAGAGCCCAAGACCATTCTTGAGGTGGAGACCATCACTCAAACCTATTTTGCTATCGAAGAGGTCAACGAAGCAAAGACGTTGGAGCACACGGACCTTCACCAGGGATCAATTGGTGGAAAAAAGAGAAATGATGACAATTTCACTACTTGAGATCCCAGGAGGCAACCAAAGATGGAACTGAGCGTTGGAAAGGAGTATAGACCTTTGAACTTAACTTCTATGAATGATACTTGGTTGAATGTCTTGATATAGATTCAAAATGAAAAATTTTTAAAGTGGCCCAAAATACTTAAGAACCTGAAAGTAGGAGACTAGTCAAAGTACTATTTTTACCATCGATCTTCGGGTCACAGTACCAATGACTACTGGACTTTACAAAAGGAGATTGAGATCCCCATTTAGAAAAAGTATTTTGATAAGTTCTTAAGAGACCTAGGACAAGCTCTTGGGAGTGCCAATAATGATGAGGTTGGACACCAAGAATAACCACGCAATTGGGTAGACATGATATCAACAAGGTCACATGGAAAAAAACTCCTGACCACCGAGAGAAAACTTACTACTAGCAAGAAACAAAGGTTAGGAATAAGGAATGATGTCACTAATTTTAATATTGATAATATAACTAATGTAATTACTCTCTGTTCCAAATCTCTTGTTGTATTTGCATTCATTTTGGATGATACCCTTGATTACCATTGAAACGAGTCTTCATTTATAATGAAAGTTTAAGGAATTTATTTTACTTTGATGCCTACTTTAAACTTGGATTGAAAAAGGACAAAACGAGACCAGCTGATGGACCCTTATATGGGTTGGACAATAAACCCGTACCGTTCAAGGAACCATTCAATTGGAAGTCACATTAGAAATGTACGCAAGGACAACCTCTCGAATGCTAATGTTCCTACTAGTGGACTTACCTTTAGTCTGGAATGTAATATTTGGGTGACCTTGCTTTGTGGCATTCAAAGTAGCAAAATCAATCCTTCATTTGTAGATGATGTTCATGATAGCATGTGGAGTCGGAGAGGTCCTAGACGACCAAATCACCGGCCAAACCTATTATTTAGCTCAAGCTAATTTGGCAGTTCCAAATCAGTCGATTGAGTAATTTGACTTCCAAGATAAAGCAACCCTACAGCAAGGTCATTTCGGTGAATCAACTGACCGAATCCCATTAGATTCGAATGAGTATGAAAAATGTGTGCAGTCGGCGGTTCTCTTCCGAATCAACTGCATGAGCAACTGATAACTTTTCTTGAACAAAACTCAGACGTATTTGCATAGATACCAGCACATTTGTGAAAAATTTCAATCGATGTGATGGTCCATAGGTTGGGTCTCAATTCTGGATGCAAACCAATCAGTCTTAAATGGAGGAACCACTCTATAGATAAACTGAATGTCATGAGAGCAGAAGTCAAAAAGCCTCTCGATACAGGCTTCATAAGAAAAGTCCAATATTTAAATTGGTTGTCAAATGTAGTGTTCATAAAGAAAAGTAATGAAAAATGATGGATGTATTGTAATTTTACTGACATGAATAAGGCATGTCCAAAAAATAACTTTTTGTTATCATGAATTAATTTTCTGATAGACTTGACATCTGAGTATGAGCTACTAAGTTTCATGGATGCCTATTTAGGGTATAATTAAATTTGAATGTGTTCAAAGGATGAAGAGCTCACTTTTTTATGATCGACTAGGGGACATATTGCTACAAAGTCATATCCTTTGACCTAAAGAATGTGGGAGCAACATAGCAAAGGCTAGTAAATAAGATACTCGAGGCACTAATAGGAAAGAATATAGAGGTATATGTGGACGATATATTTGTCAAAAGTAAATTAGCCGATGACTTTATTCATGACCTAAGTAAACTTTTCAAGATCCTTTGACCATACAAAATGAAGATAAATCCAACGATGTGTGTCTTCTGAGTAACTTTTAGAAAGATTCTTAGATTTATAATATCTCACTGAGAAATTGAGACAAACCCCAAAAAAATAAAAACAATCATAGATATGAATCCATCTCGAACTATAAGAAAGTTTAGAGATTAACCAGGAGATTTGCAGCACTCTCTCACTTCCTGGCAAGATTTCAAGAGAAATACCCTATGTTCTTCAAGGAATTGAGAGAAACTAAGGCAAACAGTTTTCGATGGATAAAAGACTGTCAATTAGCCTTCCAAGAACTAAAAGAATACCTCACTAATCCTCTACTCTTATCCACTCTGAAAGAAGGTGATGAGTTATGTCTTTATCTGGTCATATCTGACACAACACTAAACTCAATCCTAATCAAACAAGACTCCGAGGTATAATGACCGATTTATTAGGTTAGCAAAATTTTGACAGATATTGAGACTCGTTACTCGCATGCTGAAAGGATTACTTTAGCATTGGTCCACTTTGTTAGAAAGTTTCAGCAATACTTTCAAACTTATAAGATCATCATCCTAACTAATCAACTGTTAAAGGAGATCCTTTTGAAACCTGAGGTATCCAAATGATTGATTAAATGGACTATAAAATTGGACGAGTTTAATATAGAATTTCGAGTGTGGCCGGCCATAAAAGGGCAAGCCATTGTGGATTTTATAGTCAAAATGATGACCCCAATTTCAAATGATCTCAAGAAATATGAAGACCGTCGTTAACATGAAGAGACACCATATGGATTTTGCACATAGATGAATCATCTTTCCAATCTGGGGATAGAGTTAGTGTGGTTCTGAGAAATTCAAATGGGTCATAGATGAAAGACTCGATAATACTTAAATTTTTTGCCACAAATAATGTCGCAAAGTATAAAGACCTTATTGGTTTGTCTCAAATTATCTAAGGAATACTCAACCAGAAGCCTGATCGTATACATCAATTTAAAACTAATTGTAAACTAAGTAATTGAAAATTTTAAGACATCTAGTCCATTACCCATAAAATATTTTACTAGAGTAAAGAACCTAATCAAATCATTCGAAAAAGTAAAATTTTGCTTCATCTTGAAGGAAGACAAGTGGAAGGCAGATCGGCTCATAAAAGTGATAGCATTTGGAAACCTTAAGCAATACGCCGAGAGATGAGGAAAATCCTCACAATCCCAAGTGTAGACGTCCTAGAAAAAGATAAACTCTAGATCTTAGACAGTAATACTTGTATGACTTCATATAGAAGGTACCTTGAAGAATGCCTTCTGCCGAAAACCCAAAAGAGGCCAGTCATATAAAAAGGATAGCAAATAGGTACACCCTCATGGATAGAAAATTGTACCGAAGAGGGTACTCCATTCCTTACATGTGGTATTTGATACCAAGTGAAGCTAACTATATGCGAGTGAAGTGCACCTCGAAATTTATGAGTCACACGTAGTGAGTAAAAATCTGATATTTAAAGCCATGCGGTAAGACTACTACTAGGCCACAATGAAGAGAAATGCTATGGAGTTCATAAAAAAATATAAAAATTGTTAAATCCATGGTAATGTCTCTCATCGACCTCAAACAAAACTCCAAACCCTACGGTCATCCTAACCATTCACTCAGCGGTGGCTTAACATATTTGGCCCATTGCCTATTATGTGAGGATAGAGAAAGTTCTTTATAGTCGTCATAAACTACTTCACAAAATAAGTAGAGGTCTCCCCATTGGCGAGAATAACAAAGAAAAATGTGACCAAGTTCATCTGACAAAATATTATATGTGATGGGTACACCAGTAATGCGCTGGCCCAAAGAGAACCCCAAAGAGAAGTCAACGGAAGCCCAAGAAAGACGGTCAACGTTCTTCCGGCCCAATAAAGGAGGCGGGCCCAGAAACTGGAGAGCCCAAAACCGAAACGGTCAACGCGGGCATTGACCGTATTGGCGGTCAACTTGCTCGCAGGCGGTCAACTCGATGTTGACCGTTGTGCGAAGCCAAACTGGGCCTTTACAAGCTTTCCTACAGTGATGGGCCCACTCCACTATGGCCCACAGCCCATCAGTGGACCGCTAGCCGCTCTCCTTTCATCCTTTGCGAGAGCGGCCAACACGCTGACGGTTAATTCAGGCGTTGACCGTCTGCGCCCTGCATATTGGGCCCAAATAACGTCTTTCTACAGTGATGGGCACACTCCGTTTGGGCCCACGACTCATCCTACGGCCAACCACAACCTTCCATGCGTCTTCCACGATTCTAAGAGGATATTGACAAGATAGGCACCCTTTAAATAAGGAAGGCGCCAGATCTTCTCAGTATCTTGCCCGCCAAGGCACTCCAACGGTAACATGTTGAGAAGGAAGGAAGCAAACTTGGAAAGCTGTTGGCCGCCGCACAAGGAAACTATCACACCCACCTTGGCAACTGGCGTCTGCTCCAGAAGGCAAGCCAGCCAAGGAGGAGATAGGGGATCCCGCCTTCCAAAGAAGGGAAATCACCCTCTCAACCATAAATAAACCCTAGAACCACTTGTTCTAGGGACGCTGGGATTCACGCATTCTTTGACACTTTGATTCAGGCATTCATTCACGCTTTCACTCACGTTATGATTGACACTTTCATTCAGGCTATCATTCAAGCTTTCCTTCAAGCTCTCGATACACGCCTACTGACTGGTACCAAGCAAATTACACAAAATATCCCAAGTATTCTAAAACGAGCTCCTTCTCGCCTGCTGTGGCCAGAAGCTCTCAGAACCTCAAACCGTCCCTACGGCAACAAGCGAGCCCTTCACGACCGCTTCCTTCCTTCCCACCATCCAGATACAAGAAAGGCCTCGCGTTTCTCTTACATCTGGATCTACACACTCCTCATCCCCCTCATTCGACTCTCAAGCTTTTTAGTTTCTTTCATCGGAGATTGCCTTACTGACTTGAGCGTCGGAGTATTTTTGGTGGGATAACTTCCCGCCGATAACGCTGACCTCTTGTTAATTTTAGTGGTGTGAAGGACCCGCACTCGGTGAACGGAGCCGGATTGAATCATCCAAGAAGAATCCTAATCTGTTCGAAGTCGGATCCAGGTACGCATCATTGGCGCCGTCTGTGGGAATCGCTTACAAAAAACCTACTCTCAACGCCTGTACCAGCTCTTTATCACTTTCTGTTCCTGCAATGGTGAACACAAGAGCTCAGACTAGCGATCTTGCTAGGGACGCTACTAACCCCGACCAGGGCCATGCTGCTGACGCCCTGGTCAACGGGGCAACAGGCGGGGCTCCACCGCCCTACTTTCAGCAACTAGTGGAGCAGATGCAGGCCAACAATCGCCTGCTTCAGATACTCTGTGCTCAGAAAGATCCGTAACAGCAGGTGGCTCCACCAGCGGTCATCCCTGCTCCTGCCACAAAAAGGGGTGGCCAGAGAAAGAAAATGCCGGCCAAGAGGCCTCAGAAGACCGAAAATAATCCGGCACCCGCATCCTCCCGCGTTCCTGGCTAGGACAGGCTAGCAGAATGCTTCGTGTGCACATCCCCGTGATAGAGCCAAGAACTAAGAAATCCCCGATACTCTC
>JAOVVI020004026.1:0-18209 GCA_028571085.2 Nepenthes alata | reverse complement strand
GCCGAGCCCATTCACCTTATTTTGCTTCCGATCTTAATTTTTCACATTTTTTGAGCCTAATTCTTGACCATTAATAATTCAATTACCTCCTAATTACCATGTTTTGGAAATTGGAACCTCACAGAAGAATTAGAAGATGCGGCCTTGTAAATGTGTGTTGGCCCATTACCTAATAGTTTAGACTTTTGGGTCTAGATTGTGTAAAAAACATATGCAAGACCTACAAGTGTCTGTGTTAACACATGCTTGTGAAGATGGGGATACTTGTAGGGATTTTTCACATGTATTGGACACCATCTAGACTCAAAAGCCTAAGCCAATTAGATCTTGGGCCAATGCACATTTATAAATCATTACAGTTTCTTCTAACTTGTTAATTGGGTTGGTTAATTTACGTTATTCCAATATTTCCTAAAATGTGGCTTCAGATGAACCACAGCCAACATGGTGATTTATAATGTTTGTTTTTTTTTTTTTGGTATTTATATAAATATTATACTTCAAATACTTGGGAAAATCAGTTACAGTTTGCTATTTTTTTTATTTTATTATTTTTTTGCTTACAATATCCATTCAAGCAACTCAGTGTTGCACTACGATTCCACCATGTGCACTAGCAAATCATAATTTTTATTGACGTACATTTTACTTTCACAATGCTAACAAAATGTCAGAAATTAAAATACTAGCACTATTTAGAATTGGGTTACTATGGTACTTGAGTGAGTTGTTCATGAATTCGTCTTCAGTGAAAGTCATTATCAAGATGATCCTCCAATAAGTTCGTATGCCATATTACCTGAATTTAAGTGTAGTTAAATTTCTCTAATCAACAATATGATAATGTGGAATAAGCCTTAAATGCTCGTGTAGAAACTTCAGTTTTTCCAACAATAATTAATTAAACTTTACACAATTATTTGAGAACAATTTTGGTATTTTCCTCATATCCAATACTATGTTTTTTTTTTCTTTTGCAAATTTTTTGTTAACTTTTATTATGATGTACTCTTCTGTATGTTGCATTTATCTCTTGCATATTTGAATTGTGTGCATATTTTTCATACCTTTTTACTAGGCCTGTATGCTGTATATGAGTACTCCAGAAACAAGTGATAGTGATTATTTGTGATGGTCTCTCAATCTGCTCCCTCTCCTTTCCCACTTGTTCTCTCTCTATTGTTTTTGTTGGATTTCTCATTCTCTCAAGCTGTGGTTGAGTTGTTGAGGTCCTTCAAGATTGAGGATGAGTTCCTAAATATATAGTTCATTAAATCCTGTGATGGTCCTAATGTAATTCAGTAAATGGTGTGATGATTTTTTGGAAAAGATACATAAGGTTTCGGAGTCTTTTAACGTTATTGTTTGGATTTGCACTTGTTTGGAAAAGGACATTATGTTGTAGTCTGGTATAGGTTTACTCTTAGTGGGTTAATGAATGAAGTTCGGCTGCCTGGGGCTGAAGTTCAAGATTTTGAACTTTTGAATTATCTAATATTCGATAATCATTAGTTTGCTAATATACATCACTTTGCCCAAAATGACCTGCCCTTCCAATAGAAATATTCTATTGTATAATAGGACAATATCCGCTCTGCAGTGGAAGGCTACTATGAAAAATTCAGTATTGGTCACTTGTTCGTGATAGTATTTTGTCACTTCAATTTTGTATTTATTTTTCTGCTATGGTACTTTTTAATCTATAATATCATATCAGATTTGCTTTTGAAATACTATAGCACATTTTTGAGATTTTCTGCACAAAGGAAAGATGCATAGATACTGAAAATAGATATATAGCCACGTCACTATGGAACCAGAGGTAGTGATACAATGGAACAATTTTAAACTAAATTCTCTTTTTGGTGTGTTTGGTACCATGCAAATTGCACATGCTTCGCTGCACTACATTTTTATGACTAAAAGATGGGAAAAGAAGAATAATTTTACTCGTGTTTAAATAAAGGTTGATGTGATGGGAGTTGAATGGAACTTGAGATGATTACTGGACATTTTCTAGGTTATTTCAGTCTAAATAAATGAGAAAAAGAATTGTCTGTGGATTCTTAAGAAATGTTATCACTGTTGTTTTTCCCTTGAATCTTGACAACATTGGATGCCTCATGAGTAGTGGTTGTGTGGCAGTGCTTTCTGGAAGAGAGTCGCCAGTTAATGCGTCTACCACCTCGCCATTCAACTGCTGAAGCTGATCTTATGGTGCCATTTCAACTGGTAAGTCGAGCATGGGAAATGCATAGCATATATGATGTTTCATTGCCCTTAAGTTTGATAGATATTGTAAGATCATGCAGCACCTAATTTTGAATTCAATTAGCAGATCTTTCAAAACACTTGTATATAGAGTACTAGCTTACTTAAGAACATAAAGGACGTAATAACCAGAATTATGTACACTTTGTGTTGTGGTAGTTATATAACAGTTTCAAATAGGCTAGTGACGTTGTTAGGGTACTAGCTTACTTGAACGTAAAGGACATAATAATCAGAAATCTGTACACTTTGTGTAGTGGTAGTTATGTATTGTTTCAAATAGGCTACCGATGTTGCTAGAGACATTTTTGCGTATTCTTTTGCAAAGGGTGAGATCCCCTAGAGGTATGGCTAGGGTTTGGTGTAAATGCTGATTGTCAATGAACTTATAGGAGCTTATCTACCAAAGAATTTACCGCTATCAGGAACAGTAACATAATGGAAGGGTAGGAGACATTATTGAACAAAGACTAGGATATGAAAAATATGCAATTGGACAACAGTAGGCTTCACTTGTGAGCATGAGCTGCTGAGCTGCATTGAGATCATGTCACTGTGGTCCAATTTAGTGCAAAAAATGGACTACTTGCTCAAGATATATATATTCACTTGGATATTTATTATTTTTTAATGTGCAAGAAAGGGATCTTTCAGCACTGTTCAATCAGATTTTACAGAGTGACTTGGCATATCCACGAGATGGTCTATCATTTCCAATTCAATATAGTCAGTCAATACGAAATACACCAACAACACAACTCTTTCAAATGATTCAACCTATCTTGACAGCAAGAAACATTACCAGATGTAAGCTTATAAGCTTTAATTAGTGCATATCATCAATAAAATCTCCAAGGTTCTGCTTTTCTGACTGAGAAGAACTGAGAAATCATGCTCAAGTTGCTGGCAAGAAGAGTTATACCGGAAGAACTACATTCCTATCAGCACCTACTAGTCTAGGCATTTTGATTCCTCTGAATATTCAACGAGTCTGATATACTCCTGAGGTGTACTGTGGAACTGATGATCTAAAGTTTCCTATTCCTTGCAAAAGAAACATTTATTTGAGAATAGCAACAATTCTCAACAGGCAATCTTGACTTTTCATCCTCTGCTGTGCAGTTAGTCAGGTTACAAAAGGATGCTGGAACATATACTTTTTTCACACGGTAATCTTCCAAGGAATTGTTGGCTGTCTAGGCCTCAATGTTTCATCCATCTAGAGATGAAAAACTTTCCATTAGATGCTCATGTGTACATTAGAGGTGTTACAGGAGCAGCAGAACCCAAGATTGAAGCAAAGCTTGTCTGGAAGATTGATAAACTTCTTCCTATTCTCTGAATCTCATGAAGACAGTATTTCTGCCAAAAATACTTCCCTTCTCAAGGAGGTTGAATGAATCCACTGTTTAATCCCATGATTATCCTTCAAAGAGCAGTATGCCATATGGGCTTAGTAATAACTGCCATGCTCTATGTATTGCTATCTTTTAGGCCTGATCACATTTAGTAGACAGCTTTCAAGTAATCAAATTCCTCTTGGAACCAGATCTCTTACAATCCTCAAAACTTTCTGCACAAGTAATCAATTCTATTAAAAATCTTCTCGAGAGAACTAGTCCTGAATACCTGGTGCCTGAACATTACAGAATGAGTCTTTTGATCTTGCTTGTGTGAGCCATATTGAATTGTATGTAATATTACATGATATTTAGTTTCTGTGCTTAGTAGATCTTTATTATTTGTAGTTAAGGATGATTTTATTTAGAGCTGTAATTAAAGGGTTTGATAGAATGTAATTAGGTAAGTCTTTGCTTATTTAATGGAGGATGACTCTCCATGGAGAGATATTTAGACAAACAACCAATTATTGTAATGGTACCAAAGCTTTGGAATCAAAATTTGATTTCACAGTTACCTTGTTCCTTCGACTTATGTTGGCTTTTCAATCCCTAGTAAAAATCAACACACTCTGCCGTGATGCGTGAGCAGTAGGATCCATAACTTTGTTTTGTGCCCTAATTTCTTCATAGAGTTTCTTGGCTTTGATTTGGTCGGTGAATTGATCCTCAAGTTTGGTTTCTTCGTAGTTCTCTCTGCCAAGATCTCTCTTCGATTTCTTAGAATTCAATTCCTATCTACGATGATTTCTCTCAATTTTGTGCGCTTTGAATTCTGTCAACTTTGACTGCTCTCAATTTTGAGGGCTTCAATTTCTGTTGGCTTCGATTTAGTGGAAATTTCTTGGCTTTATGAGGTGCTGAACAACTTTTAGAGTCCATACCTAGAATGAATTGGTGGTGTTTTTGGTGATCTATATCTTTGACAGATCTAACAATCACAATTTGGTGGAAATTCTCAGACTTGTGAGATGCTAGACAACTTTTTCCAGAAGTGGAACAATTTGGTGGTGCTGGTCTTAATCTTCAACAGATCTGGCAATTATGTGGATCAATTCTTTCCTTTTCCTTTGGATTTTTGTGCATGTTGAAATTAAATTCTTAGTGCTATTATATGTAGCAAGGCTCTAATTTCTCTTTTCCTTAAAATGTCTGGAGGAAACTTCATTGTTCATTTTAATAGAAAGAAATATTCCACTTGTGGATTTCAATTTAAAATGTTTGCAAAAGGAAAAAGCATGTTGGAGTCATTTAGATGGATCATCTAAAGGCCTCCACTACGACAAGGAAGCTTGGTCAATGGGATATTAAGGATGCTCACATTGTGTCTTGGTTGTTGAGTTCATCAAATATGATGAATAAACTTCAATACTTTACTATGACTAAGGAGATGGAATTATCTTAGACATTTATAACCAAGATAATAATACTAGAAATTTCAACTAGAATTAGAGATTACTAATTAAAAATAAGGTAATCTCTTTATAGAATAATTATATGCCGGATTTCTGAATTTGTGGAGCAATATACTTGGTAGTTCCCTTGAGGTTCCAAAGTACCATTTGTGCTAGTATAAGAAGTTCATATTGAGAGCCTTAGGGATCAAATTATGATGAAATTGATACCAGAATGTGAGACTACACTGGCTATTTTGTTGAATTGCAATCCTGTTCCATCTTTGGATGGATGTTTGGTGGAATTTACCTCTCAAGGACAGGAAGAATTCAGATCTTAGACTCAATGTTGTAATTGCAAGGAGTTGGGCATATTGCAAAGGTCTGCAGCAAGCAATTTTGCAATTAAAGCAAAAAGGATGGGCACATCTATAAGGATTGTCACATACGACCTCAGAATTCAATATGCTCGTGGTTTTCCACTATTGTTTGGGCATCTCTACCTTTGATAGGCCATCTATATGTACTCATTCATCTTTTGTCTCACCCGGGATGGTTCAACATATGATTGTGTCCACTTTCTCTATATTAGGTATGCAAGTAAGCAAAAAAGGCTCAGTTCTCCTTTGGTTGACTATGTTGTGTCAAATCATATGTCTTGTAGTATGAGGTCCTTACATGATGTTCGTAGGTGTAGTGGTGAGCAATATCTTTAGCCTGTCAATAACAGTTTTCTTCCAATTATTAACAAGTTCTTTTCTAAACAATGTAGTTCTATTATCAGAGTTATCTAGCAGTTTGTTTTTGGTTAGACAATTAGTAGATAGAAATTGCGAAATTCACTTTAATTGTAATTGTTGTCTTTTGTAGGATCAAGTATCAAGGAATGTAATCAAAAGGGGTCCTAGAGTGAGATGTCTATTTCCTCTGTAGTTTATTGTTGCAAGCTTACTCTTCAAGCTACTAGATGTGCATGTTTAGGGTGTAGTATTGCTCAAGGGATTTGGGTGTTATGATGCAGATGCCTACAAGCTCCATATTTCTTGTCATGTGGTCTGCTTTGAAGACTAGTATTTCTTCTAATCTCCTGTATTCCATGATTCTACTTCATTTGGTCTACCTACTTTAGTTGACATGTCTTTTACTATTGAACAGTTTAAGCTAAGAATTGTGTATCAAAGACATTGCCTATTGCCTCTACCTGACTCTAACCCACAGCCCGATTGCATTGCACCTAAACATTAACAGTCAACTCGGATCACTTGACCACCCAATATGCGTAGTTTCTCTCATACAGCTGTTTAGTCAACTTTGGATACTACTTTTGTAACTCTATCCTACTCTTAAGCATCTACTTAAGCATGTTGCCAGCATTGTCTTGATACAATAAAGTCGATTGATGCAAGTGGGTATATACTACCAAACTATGGCCTGAAGGTACTACGGACAAGTATAAGGCACATCTAGTGGTTCTTACAGGTTGATAGGTATATGAACTTGACTATGATGAGACTTTTGCAACTATATCCAAAATGACTGCCATGTGAACTATGATTACTATTACTGCATCAATGGCGTGGTCTCTTTGGCAAATGAATAAGAAAAATGCATTTCTACGTAGGGATCTCAAGGAAGAAATCTATATGACTCATTGCATATTCACTTGTTTTACCTTTGTCAATTGAAGCACTATCTGTATAGGCTAAAATAGGCACCATGTACATGGTTTGAGAGATTTAGCATCACTTGTCTCAATTTTATGTTTACTCAAAGCCAATATAATTGTGCTCTCTTTCTAGGAAAAACTACTGCAATTGTTCTGTTTCTTGTATAGGTTGATAATATTGTGTTAAATGGATTTATTCCTCAGCTGATTGAGCAACTACAACGTTATCTCAAGACTTACATTCATATCAAAGATCTTGGTCTTTTACAACTTTTTATTGTTATTGAAGTGCATCCTACTTCCTCAAGCATGCTGATGGCATTAGCATACCCATAAGATCATTACTTTGACTTGTCTTCAGTCATGATATTTGGTTGTTATACCTATGAAGGTAAACTTAAAACTCGATCTAGAGGAGGAAGATTTACTATGAGATCCATCTATGTATAGGCAACTTGCCAGCAATTTAGATTATTTGACCATCACTAAATTAGATATTCTTTTCTTGTTTAGTAGGCTTGTTTATGAAAGCACCACGACCCTCTAATTGGCCTATTGTCTGCCGTATTGTTTGTCATCTGGCATTTCTCTGCTCCATCCTACTTCGCTTCATATTGATAACACTAAAGATACATATTGCCACCAATCCATTCTTTCATGAGCATACAAAACATATTGAAGTAGATTTTTACCATTTTTGAAGCGTTTGATTAGCATGTGATTATTCTCTTACATATTTCCACTAGCCTTCAAATGTCTAATGTGTTTACCAATGTTCTACCATGATAATGGCATGAGTTTATGATTAATAAATTGATGCTTCTTGATGTAGTAATATCAATTTGAGGGGTGATGTTAGTCGTATTAAATTGTTCATCATATTATATAATACTGACTTTCCCTATTTAGTCTATCTTGGTGATTTTTTACTAAGGATGATTTCATTTGGCATTGTAATTAGAAGATTTGGCAGATTGTAATTAGAATGTAGTTAGTGAATGTAATTAGGAGAACTCTCAAAGGAGAGGTATTCAGATAAACAACCAATTATTGTCTGCCTGCATATCAGTGTGAAATTCTAGTAGCTGATGTCTCGTAGTTTACACTGCATTGAACTATAGTTTCCTGGAGCACAGAGTTGAAGATCGGTATTAACCTGGTAAAGAGCCTTTAATGATGCTTGCTCTGTTCAAGATTTTACTCTGGACATCAGTATGCACTCCATCAAAGAAAGTATCCCTCAGACATCATTGGTGTCAGATGCTTCATAGAAATGCTGAAGGCACTCAAGAAGATGACAATACAGATTAGATTACCCCTGTGGAATAGCAAAAGATCATCTGCCAAAATTTTGTGATACTGAGTTTTGAACTATTTTATGTCAGTTGATATATGGTCCAGATTTCCCTTTAATGACTTGTAAGACTCCAAGACAAGTAATCCATTTCCAAAACAAAGGTAAGGAGACAGAGGCTCCCCATGCTTCAAACCCATTATACAAGTCATCAAGGAAATAAAAAATTTTGGGGAGGAAATGCAAGTCATCACCCATTATACAAACTTATGAGGCAATGCAAATCCATGAAGAATCTGCTAAATAAACCCCAACTCAGAGTACCATGTCTTTGGGCATGCATCTAGAAATGTGAGCTCCATCATAGTGTTTAATGAGTTTCTTAGATGGCATTATTGATAATATCTTCAGTTTGTCAATCAACTGCTATATCACCTAATAGATTCTACATCCTTAACTTAAATATATTTGAGTTCACCTTGTAAAGACTATTGCATCAAGTTATAAATTTTTAATGACTCACATAGGACAGTTGACCTTAGGCACTTGAGTAATAGCAGTAGAATCAAATTGAACTAGATAATTAGAATGCAGGAAGAATTCTGGAAAATCTGTTGCCAGGATTCCTTCAGGAAAGTATCATACAAATCCATCAGTTCCCAAGGCCTTATTCTTTGCTGTAGAGTTGAAACTAGCCTTGATTGATTATCATACACAGGCCTTATCTCTCTGTCTTGCTGCAGCAGAGAGTTCTAAAATTTCCTGGTTGCCTTCAGTAATGTAGCATGTAGATTCATCAGGCGTTTATCTCAGCCATAGAACTGAAAATGCCATGGTTTCTTACGGTACACAGGCCTTATATCCCTAGGTTGCTGTTGCGAAGATCAATTAGATCAGACCCTGATAGACTGATAAAGAGCTGCAACCCATCCTCTGGATTTGCCTGAAGCATGAGGGAAAGACATATTGGTGATTTGGTACATATTTCTATAGAGCTGCAACTCATCTTTAAGCGTGCTGCCTCTAGATTTCTTTTAAGAATGATTGAAAGAAGTACTGGTATCCCCAAGAGTGAGACATTCTCTAGGTTTTGGCTAAATGAATGAGTTTGCCCTATTTGCCAGCCTTCATACTTGTCTATATGGTTCCATTTTCCCCTTTTGTGGGTTCAATAATGTGTTAAATTCATAGCTTCTGTAGTTTGTTATGGTATGAAAGATAATTTAATTGCTTCCTTCTAATGCAGGCTGCAGTGAAGACTATTAGCAATGAAGACATATACTTCTCTAGAGTGTCTCTACGGTCTGAGCTGTTTTTTTCTGATAACGTCCATCATCTTCAGGGCTTGCTTAAATTATTTTTTGTTTGGAGTTTCTGATCTACAAGCTTGTATCTAAACGCTTTTATATAATTGCTACTAGGATGCTCTCTATTGGAGACACAATTAATCCACCCCAATTCGTTATGCCCAAATCTAAAGCTTACACAGATGGAAATTCAGGTGAAGCACAATCAAATCCATCAGAGATATTTCTTGATGGTTGGGATAGTATTGCGCTTGAATATTCAATTCATTGGCCCTTGCAATTGTTTTTCACGCAAGAAGTTTTGTCCAAGTAAGATTTCATCGTTTCCATTTAGCTATGCTCTTGTTCAGCTGAGGAATAGAACCTAGCTGACCAACCATTTTAGCCTTCCCCATTTTGTGCACATTAATTCTTATAATGCTGTAGGTATGGTCGAATCTTCCAGTATTTGCTGAGGCTTAAGCGAACACAGATGGAGTTAGAGAAATCATGGGCTTCAGTGATGCATCAATATCATACAGATTTCTCAAAGCATAGAAATGAACGTACAAAGTCGTCAGCTTCTCAGCAGCAACCGCAATTCTTTAGACCAATGTGGCATGTTAGAGAGCATATGGCTTTCTTGATTAGGAATCTCCAATTCTATATACAGGTGGCTAGGTCAATTAAATACTTTAGTATTGAGCATAGATACTGATATATCTTAGTAATGCATGTTGATGCAATTCCTATATGGGTTCCAATTGTTTCTATTTCTTGCTTTCATCATAGCGAAAGACTTTTTGGTTCCTCTTTCAAGAACCTGAATTTTTGTTGTCTCACTCTCTCACACACAGGCACATGTATGAACATTAGAGTGTGTCTGGCCTGCATGCAATCATGGATTTTGTGTCAGCTGGAGAGATGATTTACTGGTTTTTATGTGGCTTAATTTCAGGTTTATCTGTTTTAGGACAGATGTTAAAATCAGTGTGATGTAGGGGACGGGAAAGTAGAGGAGGGTAAAGAGAAGAATCTAAGAGGAGGGGAAGAGGCAGAAGAAGAACCAGTGGAAAGAGGAGAGATTAGGGAAGAGAGAGAAGTAAAGACCAAGAGGGAGGGGAAAAAAATTACAATAACTCAAATTTCAGTCAATTCATCGGTGCTGTTTTACACAATAGAGGCAGGGTTCTTATATAGTGAATCTTATGCCTAAGATAATTGGAAATAAAATTACAAAATAACTCTTAATTGGTAAATAAAATCAATTGAAAAATAAAAATCAAATCTCTACTAAATTAAAAATAAAATCAAATATCTATTAATTAATAATTAAATTTACTATGAAAATAAAATGAAATCTAATTTGAAAGTAAAATCAAATCAAATCTGCATCCCCGATGTTTGCATCACAGTGTATGTAAAGTACCAATGCAGTTGAAAACAGATAATGTTGGAAGTAGTTACTATAATATTTACCGTGGCAAATATCATTTGTTGAAACTGTACTCAGCATTGGAGAAAGAACATTAGATGAAACGATGGAGGGAGAGCAATCAAGTTTCTAAGCTGCCAAGGACACCCAATTTGGGGGGGGGGGGGGAGCTGTTATTCTGTTGCTAATGGAATATTAAGCTGAAATTTCACAGCTATCCCCGTCTGATAGTAGCAACATTCGAAAGTCTTAGTCCCTATTCTTCTATGGAAGAATCTTGTAAAGTGTAACATTGTGAAAGTGAGCATACACAACCTCCCTACAATATAGGATGAGCCTGTGTGTATAGGACTTTTTCTAGACACCATGATGTAGTAGCCTTGTAATCTAGGCCGCTCTTTATTATGAAGCACATTGTTTCAAAACAACATATATGTGACAGAATGGGTAGAAATTAGCTAAATTACTTGCATTAGGAGAAACCTATTTTAATATTTCTAGAGGAATACTAGAATCAATAGTCAGAAAGAATCCTTATAAAACAAAGGATTTCATTACCGTGGATCTATAATTGAAAAGAAAATTGGGATGTTGGAGTAGTTTTGGCACATATGTTTTATATGATTTTGTTAAAATGGAGAAATGCTTTTGGATTCAAATGCTTCTTAAATTTATGAACTTTACGATTGCTGTACTGCTAGCTATATTTGTGTGGATTCTAGTAATGGGCTCATAGATGGAAATGTCAGCCCATACGATATGTATCGGCTGATATATGTGAGTATCGGAAACCCCGAATATTGATATTTTCCAATACAGCAACAATATTGTAATATACTTTCATATTGGCCTATCCGGCCTATGTTTGGCCTTTATGTCAATGATACAATAAATTTATCAGTGATATGGCCCTATCAACTTTTTTAGAACTTTTTTTTGTCCGACATATCCAATATAAATATATATTATTTGATATAGCCGATACTGATACAACCACAATTGGTACCGATATTTCCATAACACATTTAGATAATGCAGTTGAAATGAGATGATTGAAATGTATGCTATGGTGTATTGTTATTAAGCAATGATACTTGATATGGTTAAGACCGCTAAAATACCAAGTCTGTTAATTGTCCAAAGAGGAAAGTGAGGTGGCTAGGGATCGAGGGATGCTCTTAGCTAGGACAGAGTTGCTGCTGCAAGCCGTAGTACAGGATAGATGGGCCTCTAATGTTAGTCTTGGTGAAGATGCCCATGAAACCCAATGCCTCACAATTATGGAAGAAATTACTCTTGGGAATTACGTGTTACTAAGTGGGGGTAACTTGTACGTTTTTGCATGCAGCTGTGTTATTCCAGACAAATTTAGTGCTTTCAATGCCTGTTAAATGTGAAGACTGCAGAGTACCAAGTTCAGCTGGAAGCTATACAGCGGGGCATCTGAATGTTCCCAAACAAGCTTTGATAGCACAGCAGCTGCTCATAAAAGACTCTGACAATATAAGCTAGGTGAGCGACACAAAGTTATAGAGAATATGTCAGTTGTGTAACCAGTATGAATTAGTTGAGCGTCATTTCTTTCAGTCACTTTTTGTAGTAGCATCTGGGCTAGACTGTTGAGTGGATTGGAAGTCAAAGGCTGGTAATTGCTGGTCTGCAGAACTTCAATGAATTGGTAGGAGGTGCAATGAACAGAGAAGCTTAGCTTAGATTCTTAAATTGGCTTTCATGGAGTTAGCTTAGATTCTTAAATTGGCTTTCATGGCGTCCATCGGCCACCCTGGCTGGAAAGAAAAAAGAGAAAATGGGAGTGGAAGCTTTATTAAAGCTATTAATACTAATGCCCCTGTTAAAGTTATTAATGTGAACATTATCAAAAGGAAATTTCAAGTTTTATTCTGCATTGTGTATACAATAGGATCACATGGCTTGTGCTATCTTAATCAACACCCAGTCACCCCTCCCCACAATGCAGTGGTGCAAAGATAAGTGATTTGATGAAAGTTTTAGAGGAAATGAAGAGTGACGTAGGTGGTGTAGAGAAGCGATAAATTCCAGCTACGGTAAACTGAAAGAATGAAGGAAACAATAGAAAATCCCAGATCTTGTTAGTTCTGGTTTAAAAAGGACTGATCTAAATATTACTGTCATCTAAAAACTGTTATATAAAAACTATAATGCCAATTTATACCAGTCATACTAGGGTTACGAAATCCATTTTGATCTTTTTAATCTAATATTGTTTGATCCATCCTAAATCCTAACTGATTAGAAGTAACAAGCTAGTCAAAACTAAATATGACTAAAAAAATATGCCAATCACAAAGAACTGATGGCACATAACTTTATCTTTTGTCTGGGATGCTCCTGCATCAAGTAGGAATGCAAAATGTTAAGAGTGGGATAATGAAGAAGGATAGAATACATTTCATCTTTGTAATGGGATAAAGATTCATTGTTGTTCTAGGTTGCTTTTCTGACAGAACAGGTGGTCTTGGATTGTTTGTGTGCATGCACTTGTTCACCGGCGCTGTTTATGTTGACATAAACATGTTCCATATTGTCTGTCAGTGTAATGGATGTCCTCCTCACCTTTTTAAAATCTTAGTAGTACGTAAAATGTACCGTTTTTATGCTATCTGGCAAATATACTAGGGTTAGAAAGTGAATACGTTGAATGCATCACCACCCTAGTAGCCATGCTGGGCCTTGAACCGTTATCAAAAGTGTTTTTTGCTGAATGTGTAGGGAGCTATGGCTCCATGCAGCCCTTACCATCTTTGTAGATTGATTTCTGTTTTCTTACAATTTCTATTGGTGTTTTAAGTCATCTCTTAGTGTCTCTTTTCCAGGTAGATGTGATAGAATCTCAGTGGAATGTACTACAAGCTCGTGTCCAAGACTCCCATGATTTTACTGAACTAGTGCACTTCCATCGCGAGTAAGTGAAGAATGATTTCTGTCACATCGTGGTTCTGATTTTTCGCACTGAACCATTTTTTTAGATATCACAACTAAATGAGTTTGAACCTTAAGCTGTTCATTGCCTTAGATTCTTCCTATACAATTAACCAATCAATTATGTATCATTGAGAGGAGGAGAAAGAGCTGGCATTGTCATCATTTGCTGAAGAGAATATTTATTTTTCTATTGTATATATATGGTCTCCTATTTGCTACATAAATCGGCCTAAATATGAACCTTCCAATCCGCAACCCACCCCTAAAGAAAGCCATACTTTTCAAATTTCTTGCATGACATCATCAATTCAATTGATTCTTTATCCCCCTGGGGACTACTTCTGGTGTTACTTGACTCATTAGCTGTTATATTTCATGGGTGTAACGTCATAATTTAGACTATCAAATGCATAATGTTTTTCTGGGGCAGTTAATTTGACAGTATATTTAAGATTTGGAATGTATAGAAGGCAGGCACTGCTTAGTCCAAGCACAAGCCCTATTAAGGGAGCTTAAAAGCTAGGACATACCCCGAGTCTTCAAAAATGCAAAATACCTTCCTGTGAAACTTACCAAAAACAGCATCAAAATCAATACAACATCAAAAAAAAAAATTTCACAATTATATTACATTGCCCTCCAGCATCCTGCAGAGTTTTTGCACAAGTCCTGTAGCATGGACAACCAGGCAAGAACAGAAACAAATAAACGACACCTCAGTCCTGCACCATCCAGTAGGCTATGATGGTGAAAGCTGAAAGCGGCAACAGGCCCACAACATCCAAAATGGTCAGAATATGTCAGAGTGGAAGTAATTCCAGCCACAGAATCACAAGAAAAGTAGAAATCTCCTTTGACTCCCTGTAGTAATTTTTGTAGGTTAATTAGTAAGGCCCAGAGGCTTTGTCAAAGTACACAAGCAAAGTGGGTCTTCATTTCCATTGATTGTCCCGCCATTGCACTCATACTCAGTATCAGTAACACAACTAATTCACACCACACTGCCATGTGCAGTCACTTCCCAAGCTCAGCATATGTACCTTCAGTATGCAAAGGTGCTAAAGGCTGCTTCATCAATTGTAGATTTTCATTATTCCTCTTCCATTCATAATGCCCCCATCCCTAGTAAAGATAGCAACACCCCATATGTTTCCCATGAGTACTTCCAAGTGCCTGGCATCAAAATCTGTTGACCCACCAAAGTGCATCAGAACTGGTTTCAAGATTGCAGCATAACATGCTGAATTGGTCTAGTCAAGTAACTCACCCACGTGAAGGATTCCAGAAGCAGTTTACCACTTCACTGAGATGTCAGCAACAACCACAGATTATCACAGCTTACATTTCCACTTACCACCCAGGAAAACAAAATGCAAAATTGAGGTGGCAGTGATCAATCTTTCATACGCCGTGGAGTCCCCACCTTATGGTTAGTTTCAGAGCCTGTGGATATCTCTTAAATTGAATCATAGAAAGTTTGTTCTGGATAGCCGATTTTACCTCATTCGTAATTTCCTCCAGACTCTTTGTTGGTTGTTGATTGAAGATTCTCCGGTTTTGCTCCTTCCAAATAACATTGACTGTGGTTGCCAAGGACAAACAGAGTGCAATTGAGTTGGATGACTTTCCTTTCCATTTTAGCATCATCCAACTGAATTCTTCTAGTCTATTCAGTGAAGGCCACTGGGTCCCAGCACTTCTATAAATATAATGCCAGACCAATTTTGCCCATGGACAACTGAAGAAAATATGATGATGGTCTTCAGCTTCAACTCCATTGAGTATGCAAAGAGGGATGCAATTGATGAAGTTACATATCTAGTCCAAGGTAAGTGTTCTTCTGATGGCCAACCATAAAATGAAAGAGTGAGAGGGGATATGACCTTGTTGCCATTCCACTGTAACCCAAGGGGCCTTTCCCTCAGTTGAAACAGGTGCCAAACTGATTTCACAGTAAAGAGGTCATCAGGGGTGTATGGCCATAAGACTTCATCCTCCTTAATTAAGTTTGGCATATAATTTGGCATACCATCCTTAATTATATCTATCTCCAAGGAATTTTGAATGAGGCACTGATGTCCGGTAAGCATTGTGATGTGCGGCATGTGCCTAGAGAACCCATACAAGAGAGGCCACAATGGATGCCAATCATTTGTCCACAGAATAGTTCTTTCACTTTTTCGATAATTTATTTAATACCATGATTGATTTCGCGACAGAGTTTCATGATGTTGTGGTTGCTCAAAGAGACCTTATTGGGAATTTTTAAAATCCAAATACTGCGGTCCTTGATATGGTACCTCCATATTGGAACCACCCAAATCAAACTCCCATTGTTCTTCACAAGACACCAGAGATACCTTAGCACGAGCTTTATTCCATGTGTGTTTTTCTCTCAAGCCCAGTCCACCTTCCTCCTTCAGTGAGCAAATATCATCCCATGCTACTTTGGAAACTAAATTTTCTTTCTAAGTGTCCATCCCAAATGAATCCTGAGGCAGCTTTCAAAGCCTTTAATAATAGCCTTAGGGAGAATAAAAACCAATGCCTAATACACATGATTAGTGGAAAGGATTGATCTGATCAGTTGGATTCTCTCATCAAAAGAAGGTGCTATGTGGTGCCAAGAAGAGATGCGATTTGTATCCATTTCCACCAAACATGTCAATCTGCACTAGATACTTGGGCTATTGGTGGTAATGAGGGGCGCACAAGAGTAACAAACCGCAGGTGAGCTAATCCAAAAGTTGGTGAATGGTGATGCTTTGCAAATTTAGTTGACAATGAAGGGTCCTATTGAGCTAATGAAGTGACCTCTCAATTTAAAGAACTTGTCTAAGCAATCTTTGAGCAGATCGACAGAATGAGAATCCTTATGGGAGAAGAGGAAGCGTCAGTCAACAAAAGCTGGCATGATTCTACGTTTTTTATCACATCTTCAACGAAATCTGAAAAGTGCATCATTTGCTGATTGTGTAGCCAAAATGTCTTGTCGGACTTCCATTGTATGTATGAAAAGGTAGGAAAATAGGGTCTCCTCAATAGCTACTTTAAGAATATAGATCTTGCAACAAGCCAAGTTATGTGACTTGTGTGCACTACTATGCGATATGTGTTTCAAATAAAGGACAAGGAAATCTCAACTAAGTCCCTAAGGAGATAAGCTCACAAGAGGGTTAGACCTAATCTAATACAAAAGCACAACAGAGTATTTAATACATGTAAAGAACATTGGGGTCTAGATGACATAAAGCTTACAAATAAAATGTAAAAACAAGCATAGTTATTCCAATCATCAAAAAAAAAAAGAAGCAATAAACAACTGAATACACTATTTTATGAAGAGGAAAAATCCCAACCGGGTAAAACCCTCTATGCTAATCATACCCTGCAAGGAACTTCTACTATAATAATTCAACTTACATGTTGTGGTTACGATGTACTAGCCTCTAGCCAACTTACCCCTAGAATATGATTCCTACTAAAGAACTTTCAGGATTAGCCCTCTAAGGCATGGATCCAAAACTTTTGGTCCTCCATGCGGAAACTTTCCTTCAATCGGTGCAGTCGTGCTTTGCCAAGGAGAGGAAGTTTCGACTTTCAGTAGTTACAAACCAGGATAAGCTTGCTAATCAAGTTCACTACAAAAGATGAGGCTTATCTCATAAAGGAAGACAAGAGATGTGAAAACTTAAGCAAATCAAATCTCTATGTTTTTCTTTCTTCTTCCAAACTCTCTTGCGCTCAAGATTTATTTGTGCAGGTCTCCTTCATGCTAGAACTAAGATAGTTGAGCTCTAAAATGAAGAGCTATCAACAGTCAGTCCACCATAAATCATGCTAAGCAAATCTAGTGTTATTGCTTAAGCACTACCCCAATGTTGTCCCATGCTGGTTCACTGTTCACAAACATCGCTCAAGCCTGCATCCCATGTGCATCTTGCAACTGCCTTGAACAATGCATCTGGTGAATGTCCCTTGAGCCTACATCTCGTGACTTGAAAGCTGCTCAAATATGCAGCTTCCGACTTGAGTGGAGCTAGTGCCTATAGCTCACAACTGGCAAAACAGATTGCCAGATAGGTTGAAAATAAGTCTGGATCACTGTAGACTCTAATACCAAATAGAATGAAACCTTAAAAGAATAAAAGAACAAATTCTAACACCACCATATTAGAGTGTGTTTAGATTATGCTCAAATATAAGATGCAATAGACGTACATTGCACCACCATTAAATAGTTCTTGTGACCTGCACAACTTCTTAAATAACTACCTGGTGGTATAGATAACCACAAGATATGTAAAAGGATTAAAATAATAACCTCACCACAATCACAAACAAAGACCCAAAACACAAAAACCAGTGTGATCCCCCTTGATATAAATACCTCGACATGAACACATCAAAGAATGGTTATGGATTTTACCAATCCTAAAAGACCTAACAGACTGCTTTTCACACATTTGAAAAGCCCACCACTTCACATGATATATACT
>JAOVVI020004024.1:998-18214 GCA_028571085.2 Nepenthes alata | reverse complement strand
GGTTGAGGGGGTGATTCTCCTTCTTTGGAAGGCAGGATCCCCTATCTCCACCGTGGCTGGCTTGCCTTCTGGAGCAGCCGCTAGTTGTCAAGGTGAGTGCGATAGTTTCCTTGTGTGGCGGTCAATAGCTTTCCAAATTTGTTTCCTTCTTAATTTGTTACCGTTGGAGTGCCTTGGCGGGCAAGATACTGGGAAGATCTGGCGCCTTCCTTATTTGATGGGCGCCAATCTTGTCAATATCCTTTTCAGGATCGTGGAAGACGCGTGGAAGGCTATGGTTGGCCGCCGGATGAGTCGTGGGCCCAAACAGTGTAGGCCCATCACTGTAGAAAGGCGCTATTTGGGCCCAAGGTGTAAGGAGAGGACGGTCAACGTCTGAGTTGATCGTCGGAGTGTTGGCCGCCTTCGTGGTGAACGAAGGGAGCTCCGCCAGCGATCCACTTATGGGCTGTGGGCCACAGTGGAATGAGCCGATTACTGTAGGAAGGCTTCTAAAGGCCCAGTTGGCTTCGCACGACAGTCAACATCGAGTTGACCGCCTGCAGCAAGTAGGCCGCCAAGACGGTCAACTCATGGGTTGACCGTTTCGATTTTTGGGCTTTCTAGTTTCTGGGCCCACCTTCTTTAGTGGGCCACGAGATCGTTGATCATTCCGCTTCGGCTTCCATTAACTTCTCTTTGGGTCAGCTCATTATTGATGTACTATAAAAAATGAGTAATTATTACATAATTTTATCAAATATTTTGCAATATTATACTTTATCCTATTATATTTTGGATTTAAAGTTGTCACGCTGCAAACATGGAAAGAAGTCAAAGAAAATGTGAAAAAAGTGGCGATATTATGAAAGAACCCCAAAAATTGAAGTTAATTTTTTTATGATTAAAACATTATTTTCTTTTCAGAATAAAATTCTTCTTTTGAAAATTAATTATATATATATATATATAAAGTAAAATTATTCAAAACCAGTAAAAAGATTTTCACAGATTATTTTATTACTTGATTAGGAAGGTATTCTGTAATTACCTTGTGGGATGTCATTCATAAATGATATATTATTTATTTATATATATTAATAAATTTGTTCAAGAATAAATAAATGCATAAATAATATATTTTTCGAGTATATTGGAGCAGTGGTAAAATGGTGTCCCAATTTTCGAGTGGGACTGCAACCTTTTTTTTGTAAAGTTAATTTGATGAAGAAGAAATTCCTCACCATTGGATAGCCTCTTGAGAGCTTATCCCTTTAAAAGAATAATTGATTCAATTATTTCTAATCACAATCGTTCAATAATGATTGAACAATTATGTCATTTTTTATTAAAAAATTAATAAAACATCTTCACGATTTAATATTAATTAAATAATTATAATTAAAAAATACTAAATCAACTCTTTTTTTTTTTCTTTTGAGAAACATAAACCCTAGACCCTATTCGATAGGCCCGAAGAGTAAATATTTTATGCTGACAGTATAGGAAAGAAATAAGAAACCCCAAACCCCACTGTTTTTATTTCTTTTTTTCGTATTTTCTTCCTATAATTTTCTCATTACAGGAGGATTTTCCACACTGATTACTGGGCATGTTTTCTTATTTTCTGAATAAATAAACAGTGACAAATAATGGAAATATTATTTTGCAGATGAGTGAGTAATGAGTAACAGTGAAGTTGTCATCTCTATTTGATTGTCCATATATGGATTATATTTTGTCCTCATATATAATTTTGTGTTTTTTTCCACCTCACAGGATTGAGAAGTCTGCATGCAGCAGCTACTGTACTGCAAACCATGGTCATTATCATTCTCTGGTGGTGAATATAAGAACACATCGCTCTGGCTTTTAACACAGCGTTGGATTATATATATATATATACACGTATGGCTGAGGCTGAACCTTTTTCATGAGATATTTTCCCTCTGAAATTGCCCCTTTCTTTAAAAAAAAAAGTATATTCAGGCATTGGAAATATGGCATGAGCTGCCATTTTGTCACAGAGCTCCAAGTCTTGTGTAGGAAGCACATTTCGTTTGAATCTGCAGATATTTTTCATCTCCTTTTGTTTTACACGGTGCAACCTTTTTTTTCTTTTTTTTTTTTTGTTTTTTTTTTGGTTTGCATAGAAAATATCTTAAAAGATAAATATATATATATATATAGGATGGCTCGGTATGCGAGACTTTTACATTAGGGATTTTGAAATGGCCGGATGATGTACTCCCATGACCTTCCTACGGCGGTGGAGCAGCAGCCTTGTTGTTCGGATTTTTCGATTTGTATAATTTCGTGGCAATAATTAGTTCTATATACGTTATATTTGAGTCTTGTTTTAGTGATATTTAAGTTAACTTTTTTTGCTGTAAGATTACTGTTATTATATCGGTTACTACAATAAGCGCTCGGGCGCTGTTTGCTAACGATTGAACGGTGCGAAGCAGAATGTGGCATGTGGGCTCGGTTTAAGCTAACATTCAAACGGTATAGACATAATGGAAAAATGTTGACTTGTGAACTTCATGAGACGAACTACTAACATGTTAGCACCGTTTATGAACACCTCACTTAACTAAAAAGGCCTCCTGAGAGAAATACTGAGCCAAGTGAGTGTTTTGAGGAGTGTGATTTATGTGTTGTAAGATAAAGCTTTAATCTGCTCATCCCAAAACCTTGAAATACTATCTCTGCATGTAAGTTTTGAGAGCTCTGTAGGTAATATTGAAATATGCCTAACTTAGTGAAAAAAACCCACGAAAAGTCCATAAAGTAATCGAATCCACTGCTGATGAGCAAGTTCAGGGACATGTGTCATTAGAGATCTCAGTTACAGTTTTAACTCTTACAAAATCTCTGTGCTGTTAAATTTGTTTTAGATTAGTTAAAGTAGCTCAATTTGTTTTTTTTACTCTTCATCTTGTGGTTCAGTATGTCTTCCTCTTCATGACCAAATCGTCGTGTTCATATTATTTGTCTTTGTTATCCTTGGTGATAAGGATTGAATTCATGTTTACTCGCCTGATTTCATCTGGTTTAGAGCCATTTATTCAATACGCGATATATTAAATATCTGTATTGTTTGTACTTCCTATGTTTCGTTGAGTCTAAACACAAGTGATTCTTCCAACCAGGGAAACATTTTACTTATTATTACGTCAGGGTCATCATTTACGAAGCACAACTCGAGAAAATATATATCAGAGAAAATACCAAAAAAACAAAAAGAAAAGGTACAGGGAAAAGAAAAAATTCATGGAGGTGCAGTGATATTTCATGATATGAAAATGGCGGCAACAGCATCGAAAGGCCAACTCCAGGAGATTGCAAAAGGCCATGCATCTGATCTGATCTGACCATAAGACGTTAAAATTGTTAGGGTAGATGGCGTCAAACTGCCATCACGAACACACAATGAAAGGAAAGAAGAATAAAATACCAAAATTTTACGTGAAAATTTTTTTTTAAATAAGCGAAAAATCACGGACCACTTAGCCCACAAATAAAATTCACTATATGAGATTGGTTATAAAAATCGCATGGCTACACAAGTCTTTAAGGAGAAAAATAAAGAATAGAGTATGAAAATATAAAGATTTTTACACTTTATTTTTCACTCACTGCTCTTTTTTTTTTTTTTACTATATTTCTCTTCTCCTTTTTTTATTCACTATTCACCCTTCTTACTCATTTTCTAAGTTCGATATATATACATATCATCAGGCAAAACGAACTACCTACTCTGCATGGTGGTTGCGTGCACAGCTCCCAAAGCTTGTAGCACTTGGCGCACGCTCCATTCTGCAGTAGACGGCACATACATGCTCTGCGAGCTGGCTTGTCGTCTTCCTAGGGATGACGTCTTTCAACTGCCCAATCAGGAAAGTCAACTGTATACGTTTATAGAAGACAGCTGTTCAGCATCCTGTTCTCGACCGATCAACCTTTATGTTGACCATCTTCTTCTCTAAGTCGGTCAATGTCCCATTGACCAGCTAGCCGTCCTTTTGAAGTCATTCGGCTCAATACTGTGCAAGTTTGCGGACGCTCATCGCACAAATCCACGAACCTTCAGCCGGTCAATAGCATGTTAACTGAAATGCATACTTGGCCGGTCAAAAAGTTGACCAATCATTTTTGCCTGACCAGTGCTTTTGGACAATGAATGTTGACCAGAATTTATTGTGCCTAATCTGTGCAGAGTCCACAGACCTTAGTCACACACAAGGTGCTCGTACTCCATCCAAGTCCTCGAACCATCGAAACTTCCATACAGGAATAACCCTAACAAACTTCCTTTCACGACCGTGGGGAATCAGAATCCATAAGCCCAACCAAACTGTAGCAAGTCTCAATCTTTCTTTTTGGCAAAATCTTTGTTATCATGTTCACGCTATCTACTTCTATCCTGACCTTCTCTAGTGACAACAAACCTGTTTCAATAACATCTCTCATCCAATGATATTGAATATTAATGTGCTTCGATCTATAGTGGAATGAGGAGTTCTGGTAAAGATGTACGACACTCTGACTATCACAAAGTATCTCATACTTCTTCTGTCTGAGGCCCAATTCTTGGATGAACTTCTTCATTCACAACATCTCCTTACACGTTTTTATCACTGCTATGTATTCGACCTCAGTAATATAAAGGATAACACACTTCTACAACTTTGACTGTCAGGAAACTACTCCTCCAATAAATTTTACCAAATATCCTGATATGGACTTTCGGGAGTCAATATCTCCGGTCATATCAATACCTGAGTATCTCACCAACTGAAACCTATCACTTTCAAGATACAGGCACATTTTGAAAGTTCATTGGATATATCTCATTATCCATTTGACCGCGGACCAATATTTCCTTCTTAGGTATGACAAAAATCAGCTGACTATGCCAACTGTGTATGCTATGTCTGGCCTCGTACATACCAAGGCGTACAAAAGGCTTCCTACGTCTGAGGACTAGGGTATGCTTCTCATGTATGCTCTCTCAGCATCCGAGGACGAACGCTGGCAACTACTCAATTTGTGGTGGCTCGCCAACAGAGTCCTCACAGGCTTGGATTTATCAATGTTAAAACGCTGGAGCACCTTCTCAATGTAGCTTTCTTGGGATAGCTATAATCTTCCTGCCTCTTAGTTGCAAATTATTCTAATGCCAAGAATCTGTTTCGGCGATCTCAAATCCTTCATAGCAAATGACTATCCAAGTTACTGCTTCAGCTTTTTTATTCGAGTACCATTACGTCGAACGATTAACATGTCATCTACATAAAGAAAAAGGATGACAAAGGCGTCCTCTAAATACTTTTTGTAAATACACAATGGTCACAAGTAATCTTTCGGTACCTTTAACCGACCATGATAGATTCAAACTTCTTGTACCACTGTCTTGGAGCTTGTTTTAGTCCGTACAGGCTCTTCCGTAGACGACATACAAGTCATTCCTTTTCCTTAACCTTGAAACCTTCTGATTATTCCATATAAATTTTTTTCTTCAAGATTACCATGAAGAAATGTCGTCCGAACATCTAACTGCTGTACCTCCAAGTTCAGAGCAGCAGCCAAACCGAGCACCACCTTTATTGAGAACATTTTTACAACTGAGACAAATATTTTATTGCATTCAATCCCTTTCCTTTGATTGAATCTTTTTACCATCAGCCTAGCCTTGTACCTTTGCTGCATGGTGTTTTCGTCAGTCTTCAAATGGAAAACCCATTTATTCGTTAGAACTCTCTTTTTTAGGCAATTCAGCTAAATCAAATATGTGATTTTTATGGAAATAGCTTATTTTATCTTCCATGACTTCCAGCCATTTTCTCTTATTCTCATCATTCACGGCCTGTTCAAAAGTTTCAAACTCTTCGGTATCGATGAGCAGGACATACTCACTGGATGACAGGTGAATGGACAATCGTCTGTTCCTCAAGGATTGTCGGATAGGAACCTCCCCGGCCTGTTGAGGAGCAATTTCATCCTGGTCCTCATCAGGCGTTGTAACTGCCTCATTATTATCCTCGGCCACTCCTTGGCCATTGTCCTCGTACTGTAGAGGTACTAGACAGATAACATCAACATTCATCTTGTCTGTCCAGCCAGCATTGGCTTTATTCTTTTTACCAATGTCCTCAATGGTTTCATCTTCTACAAAGGTTACATCCCTTGACCGAATAAGTTTTTTCTCAACTGGGTCATAGAACCTATATCCCAATTTATCTTTCTCGTAACCCAAAAATACGCACTGTATCGTCTTTGACTCTAGTTTGATCCTCTCGTCCTTTGGGACATGAACAAATACCTTGCATCCAAAGATGGTCACAAGATGGCTCCTTTTTTAACCATATCTTCTCCGACACTTCACCATTTAATGGCTTATTCGGCAACCTATTAATGACATAGGCCACCTTCTTTAACGCTTCTGCCTAGAAGGATTCAGAAAGCTTTGCCTCATAAAGCTTGCACTTGACCCTTTTCAAGAGTTTACGATTCATCCACTCAATCACTCCATTTAACTGTGGCGTATTTAATGGCGTCTTCTGATACCTAATGTAATGAGACCGACGGTAGGCATCTAATGCCCCAATGTACTCGCCACCATTGTCACTTCGAACGGTCTTCAGCTTTTTCTCCGATTGTCGTTCCATCAGAGTATGATAATGCTCAGACGTGCTGAGGAGTTGGTCCTTGGTCTTAAGTGGATAAACCCACAATTTTCAGGAGTAGTCATCAATGAACGACATGAAGTACTAAGCTCCTCCGAATGATCTTTCTTTGAATGGACCATATATATATTAGTGTAGACCAAGTTAAGTAAGTCCGCCTTTATAGATGACGAGTCTCCATGGAACGAGACCCTCCATTACTTTCGACCATGCAATGAGGACACGTCCTCAGTCAGTTTTCCTTTATTCCTTGGATAAGGCCATTCCTGGCCAAATGACACAGTCCCCGTTCACTCATATGGCCCAACCTACAGTGCCACAGATCTTCAGACTCTTTATTGGTTGTAGCGTTTATATCTCCTGTCACTGCAGACACCTTCATTACATACAGCCCGAAGCCCTTCTTTTCTTGTGCTACAACCATAGACCCTCTGGTCAACTTTCACTCTCATTCACAGATGGTGTTACAATAACTTTCATTATCAAGCCGGCGACTAAAATTATGTTCAATCGGATATCAAGGATATGCCGTACATCTTTCAACAATAGTTTTATCCCATTGTTGGTGACCAATAACACGTCACCTCTGTCAACTATTAGGGATGTTCCTTCGTTATCCATCCTTATCACCCCAAGATCTCTCAGAGTATAGGAAGTGAACAGTTTCCTTTTTGACATGACATGGAGAGAGACACCAGAATCTAATATCCGGTCGGATTCTTGTTCCGTCAGACTCGCCACATTTTCTTCACAAGTTAACAAGAGGTCGCCTCATGTGACCACAGAGACCGAGGATTTTTCTTCTTATCGTCCATTTTCTCCTTTCTCTTTTTCAGTACTTTCATGCTTTTATTTGTAGCCATTTGTTTGATGTGGCTTTTCTTACCACAGTGATGACACTCAAGGTTTTAAAACCTTGATTGAAATTTACTACGACCATTCTCTCCAGGCTTTTGGCCGTGTCCTTTACTTTTTCTCCGTGACTAGGTCATAAGTACCTTAGAATGTGAAGAGATTCAGACCCCTTGTGATTACCTTGACTCATTTATGAGTAAAAAAGTAATGATCTCGTCCAATTTAAGTGTGTCCTTTTCAAATAGGAAGGTTCTGACGATATGGTCATATGAAGTTGGTAGAGAAGCCTGCGATACCAATGCCTTATCCACCTCATTGATCTCTTCGTTAATAGTCGACATCTGCGTTACTATCCCGTTAAATTTGTCTAAGTGTTTTTCAAAATTTTAACATTTTGAAAACCACAGGCTATAAAATTATTTCTTAACATGCAACCTAGTTGTCAAAGACTTTGACTTATACCGGCTTTTTAACTTTTTCCAAACCTCTGTCGGGTCTGTAAGGCCGAAGACCTCTTGGAGCAAGTTATCCGTCAAACACAACTTTATGGTACAGTTAGCGAGATCCCTTTTGTCTTGCCATTCTTCCTCGGTCAAGTTCTCCGTCTTCTCATCCTTCTGTCGCAATGCCTTCACTGTTCCTTCTCGGTTCAAGATGTTCTTCACCCTTTCTTAATAAATGATGAAATTACCTTACTTGTTGAACTGCCCCACGCTAAATGGTAAATTCTTTAAAATGACGATGCCATTTAATCAAGAGTTCTCAACTGCGCGCTCTGATACCATTTGTTGGGGTAGATGACGTCAGACTATCACCACAAACACACAGTGAAATAAAAGAGGAATAATGAAGAAGAATAGAACGTCAAGATTTTACGTGAAAAATTCTTCTCAAATAAGAAAAAAATTATGGGATATTTAGTTCACAAATAAAATCTATTATATTAGATTAATTATAAAAATCGCACAACTACATAAGTCCTTAAGGCAAAAAATTAAGAACAGAGCATGAAAATATAAAGATCTCCACACTTTATTTTTTCACCAACTGCTCTATTTTTCAGTATCTTTCTCTCCTTTTTTTATTCACTATTCACCTTACTTACTCATTTTCTAAGTTTGATATATATACACATCATAAGGCAAAATAAACAACCACCTACTCTTCATGGTGGTTGCGTGTACAGCTCTCAAAGCTTACAGCAATGGGCGCATGCCCTGTTCTGCAGCAGATGGCGTATGCATGCTCTATAAGTTGGCTTGTTATCTTCCTAGGGATGACATCTTTCTGCTGCCCAATCAGAAAAGTCAATTGTATGTCTTTGCAGAAAATAGTTGTTCAGCATCCTGTTCTCAGCTAGTCAACATTCATATTGACCATTTTCTTTTCTAAGCCGGTCAGCATCCCGTTGACCAGCTGGTCATCCTTCTGAAGTCCTCGAGCTCAATACTGTGCAAGTCCACGGATGCTTATCGCACAAATCCACGGACCTTCAGCCGATCAACAGCATGTTGACCAATATGCATACTTGGTCGGTCAACAAGTTGACCGGTCGTTTCTGCCCGACTAGTGCTTTCGAAAAATGAACGTTGACCAGAATGTCTCGTGCGTAATCTGTGCAGAGTCCGCAGCCACTCACCGCATAAGTCCACGGACCTTAGTCATATACAAGATCCTCGTACTCCATCCAAGTCCTCGAATTATCAAGATTTTTATATGGGAGTGACCCCAATAAAAATTACCTTCCATATCTTGTTTCTACACCTCCTGCTTCTTCTAATGGAATTTTTTATTTTTCTTTTTTCTTCTTCGTCTTCTTCATCTTAATAATTTCTCCTTTGGGCATAACTTTGATATATATATAACTTGCCTGTTATTGTAGGAGAAGTGAAAATGGTTGTTGCATTGCATGCATAGCCACACGCACTTTATTTTCCTCACTGCTTCATGCAATAGACCGGGTTATGTGTCTAATCTTCGATTTTTATTTATCCTCCTAGTACTTGCATGCCATTTTAAAAATGATCGATGGTAAATATTGATTCAACATTTCCACATCCTTGAGACTTTGTGTTGACAAATTTAGTGACTATATGTTATATTTTAAGTACTCCTAACATGTCTTAGATGTTAGTCTAGTTGGATGCTTGAAAATTGCTTGAGTGGATTTTAGCATGGTTCTTGATAGTGGATTGACCAGGTTACTATACAAGATAGCCGAGACATAGAAGCTTCGATTGCAGAACTCTAGAAGTAACTGTAATGTCCGGTTTCTATTTATGAATTTGATGATTATGAAAAAATTTTTAAATCAATTAAAAAATAATTATATAATTAAAAAGTTAAAGAAAAAGTTAGTTTTTTTGAAATCAGGTTTGGTGTTTTATGGGTGCTCAAGCCGCATTTATACACATTTTGGAAGAATGCACATGTCTAATAAGCATCTCTAGAGCGCTCAAGCATGTTTTGGGCAGAATCAGTAGTGCATGGTATGCGACTGTGGAGCGCTCATGTGCGGTTTGGATAGATAGATGGTGCCTAAGCCACACCTAATGTGTATCTACCAAGAGTTTGTACACCAGTTCGTTTTTATAAGGTGTATGTGCATTATTTTGGATCATTTTCATAGAAAGTATAGGAAAGTGTAAAGAAAGAGAAAAGGAAGAAAAAGAGAGAGGAAGTAAAGAAAGAGGATTTTAAAATTTTATCTTATCAGATTAGATATATTAAAATATTAAGATAAATATTTTAAACTCGTTCTTTAATTTATCTGCAAATTCTTAGATTTTATCTACATTTATTGTTTTGATATGTATGTATGTGACCTTTTAGTTTTCTCACTTTGAATATTATTGTATACATGTAATTTTTATCAAAGATTTTTATATTTTATTTTGGTTTTATAAAATGTTTTATGTATTTGTTTATTTATTACTTAATAAGTAAATATTTTAAGATAATATATTTATACATGAAAATATTTATAAAAAAAATATAAACTTATAAATTTAGATCTTATATATGATAGTTCATATATATATTTCAGATTGGACTATATATATTTTGATATTTAATTTAATATTTATATTTTCTCATAATGTGATAAGTTCTATAATTATGCTCTTCGCAGAGTGAAAATTGTATACTTTTCCTATAGAGAAGAAAAGTTTTGTCCATTTTATTGTAGAGTCCACCGATTTGGTAATTTCTTAATAACCTTTATATGAAATTAGATGTAACAATATATTCAAATATCTTAATAAATATTGAACAAATTTAAAAACTTACCTGTTAGTTTTAAAACGCTTGTTTGAACCGCGATAAAATACGTGATAGGCGAAGTCAAGCACACGGACAGCACACACAAACAAGAAAGACACAATTTTTACGTGGAAAACTCCCTAAGAAACGAGGGAGAAAAATCACAGGACACAGAGTCCGAAAGATTTCACTAGCAGTAGTTGATTGGTTACATAAACCCCAAAACACCAAAATCAATATCAACTAACGTGGACAGCCCATACAAGAAGAATAGAGAATGAGGGAAGAGATAAAACCCGGCAAGACGTTCTTCACAGCAGCACAAATCCCGCACGTGAAGTCACCAAAGATTGAAACTTGATTGAAAACCCAAACGGAGGCTCAATCCTTCCTCTTCTTCTTCTTCTCTCTTTTCTCTCTTTTCTTCTCTGAAAAACGGCGCTCAAATGGATTGCATAACCCTAAAAACGAAAGTCCCGCGTTTTATATCATCGGCGCCCGCTCGAGTGGCTGTCGAGCGCACGGCGAGCGCCGGCCCCCGCTCGAGCGCCTAGCGAGCGCCCAGCGAGCGGGGCACATTCTGAAAAAACCGCTCGAGCGCCTCTCGAGCTCATGGCGAGCGGGGCACATTCTGGAAAATCCGCTCGAGCTCCTTTCGAGCGTACGGCGAGCGGCGGGCGTACTGGAAAATTCGCTCGAGCGTCTGGCGAGCTCAATTTGATCTTTCTCCATGCGGTCAGGATATGGACATCCACCCGCCTCATCAAGTGGGTATGAGCCTACACGGGAGTGACCCATAACCCAACACAATAAAGCTTCAAAAATATGTAAGGGTTCATGGTCAATCACATGAGAATAGTCATAGGTGTACTTACAAAGTATTGAGACAAGAAAAACATTATTATGACATCATTGTGTGCTCTTACCTTCAATTGGGAGCTGGTATAGGTTGTAAATGACCTAATGGTTTCTTGTACTGAGCTTTTACTTGATATACGATACATCCTTCCACAAATATTGGTATTTCCATTTTCATATTTATCCATCCGAAAAATATTCCATAAATACAAGTACATCTTTTTAATGCCTACATGGCTAATATATTTAGATTGATGGGTTTAATTGAGGATCTTATCATTCATCTCTTCAAAATTTGACCAGCAAAAATGATCATGAAGCCTTAAAACTCCTTCTGACTAGAAGTAAAAATCACCTCTTGGTTCTCAGCTCAAATTCTCAACTATATTGACAAAACATTGGCATCCATTTGCCTAGTTTTAACCTTTTTAAAAATTTTTGATTGCATCTAAAAATATAATAGAATCATGCACAACTCGGTTGATGATAACCGGATCAAATTTAAGAAAATTTGAACTCCTTATAATTGATAAAAATATCATCAATTCTTGACAAATAATACTTATTCTTAATTGTTATATTATTAAACTCTCCATAGTCTATGCACAACTTCATATATCAATCTTTCTTGCTCACAAATAAAATTAGTGCACACCGGCATGACACCCTCGGTTAAATGTAATCCTTATCTAAAATTTCGTGAAGTTTCTCTTTTAACTCTTTTAATTTCAAATGAATCATCCTATAGCGAGTTTTAGAAATCGGTGTGAATCCCAACATTAACGCAATTTCGAACTCAATCTCCTCATTTGGCAGCAATCATAGTAAATCTTTTAAAAATCCTCAAATTTTCTCACTATTTGAATCTACTCGGCGAGCACGTGTTGACTTCCAATGATAATAACATAAATAAGGTATGCTTAACATCCATCTTTCACTAAATGACTTGCTTGTAAAGTCAAATCACATAGGCAGGCTCTTTCCTCGTAATTCCTTACAAATAAATTAAGTAACAGCCTGAAATTAAAAAATATACCATTTTATAGAAACACTCCACACTAACATAATAATATGCTAACAAATCTCTGTCTAAAATTATATCAAAATAGTACATATCCAATAAATTAAATACACCACTAGCTCAAACTCACACACTTAAACTATATATCTAGAGTATAAATATTGGTTTTTAAAGATGTACACATAGGAGTAGATAATATTAAAGAATAATTCATAATCTTAGGGGGCGAGCATAGATAATATACAAGCTTTAGAGACCCAAATAAATGTGTAAATCCTGGGTCCAACAACACATGAGTTGAAGTCTCAAAAATCAAATTCCACCATCAAAGGAGACATATCTGAATTTTCGTTGTCACCATAAAAGTTCTGCATGAAGCACTCAGCTTTCTTGTAGTTATTTTACGTAAATGTAATATCTTATATTGTAATATTCAGTGGGAGATTGGCTCCACGGTGGTGGTTAGAGGTTGAGCAAGACGACGGAGGGTGGCCATGATGGATTGGCTTAGTCTCTAGGTATTTATATCGTGTTTTGATGGCAGCTGATTCTGGTAGTTGTCAATTAAAAATATTTATTTCCTAAAGTTTATGAATAAATATATTTCATTGCTCTGACATTAAATATTCATAACTGCTAATGGACGAATTTATATAAATTATATATCAATTGTGTTGTTGTTATGAATTTCGTAACTTTCATTCAAATAACAATAATCATACAATATAAAAATAATAAAATTTTGAGGAAAAAAAATGATCCGTTTCATATGCAATAAACTAAATATATATATATGTTCACCCCCCTTTTAATTGTAGATTAAAGATCAGGATCTTTCAATATTACCATTTTTATGTATAAATTTTATATTTATTAAACTCAGTTGCCGCCATAAATAAAAGGTCAATATGAAAGCAACATGAAAGTCGTATGAGACCACTTTCAATATGACCCATCAACTTTGCAAGACACCCGGCCAAATTTAATAATTAAATGCCAGCTTTTATAGGTAGTGTGTGCCTCTCCCACCTCTTCTATCACAAGAAAGAAACAACACCGGAGTCAATTGGATATAAGATTTATGGTCTAAATACTTCACTTAAACAAATTGAATATAAAATTTTTAAAAAAATAAAACACACCCGAAATTTTAAATTTATATCCAATGGTATTCAGCCAAAGTAAAAGGATTGTATATCTGAGATGAAGTGTTGCGCACCTTTGTTCCCTTATTATAAATGTCACCACACCAAAGCATTGCTTAGATGCATTGATTAAAGTATTGATGCGTACCTAATTCTCGAGTTGTGATATGGATTAGAAAGCCTTCCATTTTTTCGTTGCCGGTCGAATTTAAGTGGGTCAAATCTCCATTGCTGTTAACCTGCATACCACAAATTACAAATAGAAGGTTAGATGATGGCGAGAATAGCTCCCACCGTACATTCTCCGACGCTCAAATCAATAATCTTTCTCAGATAGTAGAAATATATTAGGAGGATGCAAGAAATGCATAGATGCAAATAGTGGTGAATGAAACGTTTGGATGCGCCAATTGAAGGGCGTCTTGGAGGTGCGCCCGGTTGAGGGGCGTCTTGGAGGTGCGCCCGCTAAGAAATGACTTGAAAGTACGCCTACTAAGGGACGGCTTTGAAGAACGACCGCATAGGGGCAGATTAGCGGTGCCCCAGTAGAGGGGTGTATTAGAGGAGCGCCCACAAAGGGACGATTTAGAAGTGTGCTCAATTGAGGGTCATTTTGAAAGTGTGCCCGCCAAGGGACGTCTTAAAAGTGCTCCCACAGAGTGGCAGATTAGAGGTGCGTCCATATAATGAACGACTTGGAAGTGCACTTATAGAGGAACGGCTTAGAGGTGGAGGACTAAACTGTATTGATGGGCCAGCATCCTGATCACTTGAGCGGATGGTTGGCATTTGGGTAGCGCAATCCTGGCTCTTGGAATGAGTGTTCCTGACTTTGGGACGGATGGTTCGTGGCTCCAGTATGGAGGACTTGTGGCTCCGAGATGGAGTGCTCCAGGCTTCGAGACGAAGGGCTTGTGGCTCCAAGACAAAGTGATTCTAGCTCCGGGACTGAGAGCTCGCGACTCCGGAACGAAGAGCTCCTGATTTTGAAACATATGGTAGGCCTCCTGGAAGAAGGGTAACTTTTGGATGGAGAATAAACCTCCTGGCAGCTCTTAACTGGAGGATAGACCCCTTTTTTAGAAATGTCGAACCATTTGGAGCTTGTGGAGCTTGTCCTTCTAAATTTAATGGTGCCAGATTTTATAGTATGATCCGTAGATATACTCCTCTTACTTGAACAATGTGGGACATTTCACTTTGAAAAAATTTTGTTGGGTTGGAGCTGAGTTGTGGGCCTACCGTGGTGGGGCCCAGCCCCTTAGGCACATGACTGCTCGACCCATTAAATATGATCTTTCATAATGTGTTAAGCTGTTTTGAATCTTCAATAATCATTATGGGGCCCCATAAAATAACATAATTCCCGAACAAGAGGCAAGACATGACCCTAGGACTGCTATAACAAACCTAAAGCTAGGCGAGATTTTGTCTTAAGAGGCCGACCTCTCTGGAGGTCATGACTTGATAACTAGACTCACATCCTAAGCTAACGATATTGTTAACAATAAAAACGCGCCATATTTATATTAGTGGAAATCATTAAGTCTGAAAAAATTACATAATCAGTTGTTGAAAAGATAATTTTGTATCAGTATAATAACATTAGTAAATGAGAAACATGTCAAATGATAAGAAAAAAAAGTGATGTTATGTTTGCTAGCCTGACTCTAGGTTTTTTGCCTCTACAATCATTCCAAATCAGTGTAACAAGGTCAATGACAACATTTTTCAAAGAAAGGGGTTCAAACTTTTGGACTAAGAATCCCTAAAGCTTCTGAAAAGAGAATGGTTAATACTTTACGACTTTAATTGAAAGTTGATTATTATTTAATTGTAAAGAAGTTATCTAAGCCTTACACTCTTTAAGAGGCCAAGGACCATCTAGACCTTCATGATCCAACTCTAATCCTCAAGCAGGACTTCCTTGAGCAAAGCTTGACCTGCAGGAAGACCCAATTTATCTCCCCTTAGAGAGGGATTATGCTTCCATCATCCTACAGTTAAAGAAGTGTCAATCTCACTCCAACCATTCTATATTCTAGTTTATTTAACTCATTATTGATTTGATTATCGAACAGATGCGGACAGATATCATTGTTTGTATTATAATATATGTGATCTTTGATTTTTGGCCTAGAACTTACTCTATAGCTTTCGGTTGAAGTTCATTATTCAGAATTAGATAAATATTTTGTTAGTTTTGAAAAGTTAACTATAACATCTATTGTTGTTACTATATATTATAGTAAATGTCTAACAATACCCACTAGTCTAACCACGTAGCAACCAAATTTTTCTCGGGCTCAACGTATATGTCATGGTCAAATAATTATAAATTTATCAACAAAATATAATCAAAATTTTGACCGTTTAACTATAGACTTTTTGTACTTGCTAAACTTTAATATTGTTCTAAAAATCAATCTAACAAAAATCATAAATATATATGAATTATTTACTGAGAACTCAATCTATCTGCTAATAATAAAATCATATCTAAATTAATAGATGTTTAAAAAATAACACATAAAATTATATCATGTCATAACTTTCACATCCCATATTCAATAAAGAATAACATTTTAAATCTCCACGTGAATCCCATGTCCTAATTGGTAGAACCACCAAATCCCATGCCAATCACTACTTAATAAAAGTAATTTATCAACATTCACCTAATTTATTTAAAATATCCTTAAGATATTCTCACCATTATCCCCAAAGATGGCCCCACCGATCACCCATAAGACACCGGCCCAAAGAATTTAACGAACCCAGTTCATTATCTCAAAATAATTTAAATAATAATCATTAAATTATTAAATTAAAATTAAAATATCTGAGTGTTACAATAAAATATATAATTATAAGATAAATGATAATAAATAATTCACTTGCAAATCGGTTAATAATAAATATTATGTAGAATAATGCGGAATTTAGAATTAAGATCCATTGATATTCATTACTAACAATATTGAAAATTATAGGTTGGTCACATAGACCCTACATAGGGGGCAATAAACAACAACTTAAGCCATTGGTTGAGTGTCTATATATCATATATTATAGATAAAATTAAACGATATTTTTTTAACCTGTGAATAATATGTAATTGACTTTTATATATAAAAATAAACAAAACATGTCACAATATATTATAATTCATTTATAATAATTCTATAAATATGAGAGAAAATTTATGCAAAATAAACTTTTATAGCATTTTAAAATAAGTATTTTTTTTAATAAACTTGGTTGTCGATATTTATCAAATTTTTTGAACAGACTGGAACAATTGTGTTAGAGTCCTGTTTCTAATTGGTAATTTTCATGACCTTATGTATTAGTATATTTGGTCCGATCCGTCCTCCAGTTGCTCGAGCACGTCAATAGCCTTCG
>JAOVVI020004023.1:0-18214 GCA_028571085.2 Nepenthes alata | reverse complement strand
GGGCTCTCTTTTTTTTATTTTGATAATTTATTTTAAAATAAATAATATGATCTAACTATATTATAATAATTAATTTTAAATTTTTAAAAATATTTAATTAGAATAATTTATTTAAAATCGGGATGGGCCATCTGTCACCCAATTCCTCTTGATAGGGGGTGTCAGTCGAGGAGACAATGTTTATTTAGATAAAAAAATAAAAGTATATTTAAAATTAATTTGTTTATTTTTAAATAAATAATTATATTTTAATAATTAATTTTAATTAAAGTTTTTTAAAAAATAATTAAATTATTAATAAATTATTTAAAAATAAAAATATCTACCTACGAAGAATAATACATGGGGCCAGCCCCCCTTATTTGCCGAAAGCCATCCCTCGGCCTCGTTGTTGTCCTCTCAAAATGCAAGAACCCAGAAATTCCGATGGAAAACCACCATCGCCAACACCGTCACTACCGCCAGTGCCGTCGACACCACCAGCTGCACAGCCGTCAATATCTTCCAGTTCCAAACTCAACTTCATACTCAGATGGACAATCCGCACCCATCACCACTCCGATCCGACGAGCCAGAAAAACCCATGTCACCCTCAAACAAAGGAGGCGCAATCGTAGCCGTCGAGAAGTATTACTCTCCACTGACGTCGCCGCTGCCCGTCACTGCCCTCGAGAATGCCTCCGCAGCCGTTGACTACTCTCACCCCAATTTACACGTGATCACTTTCAATCGTGCGACTAGGCAGAACACGACGCCGTAACTTCCGGCATTACAGCACAGAGCTGAGAAGGCGACCAATTGACGATAGAGCTGATTTGTCGGAGGCAACGCTACACCAGAAGAGGTGTGGCGTAATTCTCCATTTCTTATCTTCGGAATTTTGATTTATGCGTCTGCTGTCTGCACTTCAACAATTGAATTTCTTTCTCAAGGGTGTAGGGAAAGAGAGAAGATGAGTTTCAGAGATGATGAAACAGAAGGAGGAGGGGATTTGAGAAAGCCTTTTCTGCATACCGGAAGTTGGTATCGAATGGGGTCGAGGCAATCGAGTTTCATTGGCTCCACTCAGGTCATTCGTGACAGCTCTATATCTGTCGTCGCTTGCGTTCTCGTCGTCGCATTGGGTCCTATTCAGTTCGGTTTCACCGTACGCCCCTACTATCTCTTTCTTAGCTGCTTTTCTTTGCTCCCATTGTTTGCTTTTTCCCCAAGAAATTGAAAAACGAATTCATGTTCACCTCCCCTTTATGCTTGATTATGCCTTCTTACAATTGTATTTTAGAAATGGAAAGTTTCTCTGGAAGTCTTAGATTTTCGAACGGCTTACCCCATTTTTCTTTGTGACGTTTGTTTTTCATGGTTTTAGTCTGGTTATTCGTCCCCAACTCAATCTGCAATCACCGAAGATCTTAGTCTCACGGTTTCGGAGGTTTGAATCAGCCTTTTGCTGCTATTATTCATGTGGGTTTGTTGAAATTTGGTTTCTAACGTGAAGTTTTGTGTCAGTTCTCTTTATTTGGTTCTCTGTCCAATGTGGGTGCGATGATTGGGGCAATTGCTAGCGGCCAGATTGCCGAGTATATTGGGCGAAAAGGGGTACGGTTTCTGTTCTTAATTTCTTCCTGAGGTTATAATCTATGTTAGGGCTGCTTATTTTTAATTGTGCGCACACTAATGCACTGCTGTATCGGTTTTCATTGCAGTCTTTGATGATTGCTGCTATGCCTAACATTATTGGATGGCTTGCAATATCATTTGCCAAAGTGAGTATTAATGTCATGTTTATCAATGCAAATTCATCTGTAGTTGCCTGAATGCCATTGTGTTTGGTTATTGATTAGTGTTTACTATTTTATTCAGGATTCTTCTTTTCTGTATATGGGAAGATTGTTGGAAGGATTTGGTGTGGGGATAATCTCATACACGGTATTGGCTTGGTTTATGTTTGTTATTGCATATGACCATGGATAAAATATTGGTATCGGCACTGATTGTGACTATATCAAAACTAGATAATACGTATTGGTATCCGGTATATTGAAAGGAACAAATTTCTAAAAATCATAAATAGATAGAGCAGTATCGACTGATATCTCATGATATGATTATATTATATGGAGGTATCTATATTGGGGCCCCGAAACCGATACATATCAACCGATATTTATATAATATGACATAAAAAGGTATTTAAATGTGCTACATCTTTTATTTTTTTAGGTGCCAATGTATATTGCTGAAATAGCGCCACAGAACTTGAGGGGCAGCTTGGGTTCAGTTAACCAGGTTGACTATGAGTGACTGGTTACCTTCTTTCCCTGACTGAATTTGTTGCACTGTTGTGTTTTGGACATACTCAGGGTGTTTGGCTTATTGATTAAGTTATTATTTCTTGACTGCTAGCTCTCGGTCACTATTGGGACAATGCTGGCCTATTTGCTCGGACTTTTTGTCCAGTGGAGAGCTCTTGCAGTGTTAGGTAATCCTGTTGCTTGTTTTTGCCTTCTCCCCAAAAATAAGAAATTATGCATCCCATTTCTTCTATGGCTCTATTATTTTTTGTGGGTAGTAATCTAACTCATCATAAAGTCACTTTTATTGTAGTTTTTATTTGAACTAACATTTGATCCCAATCCAAGATTAAGGAAAAGGGTTCTGTTAGGTTGCCAATAGCAAAGATAGAACTTTGTCAAATCTGCTACAAGATTAGTCTCTGTTAAAACTTTTGGTGGGGCTTCTACTCAGCAATTGACCATACTTTATCACGAAAACAATGGTTGGACAGAGAAGGGAGTTGAATGCTGGCTGGCAATAGAGCTAGTCCATGAGAATGAGATTATCCTTAGTGAAAAAATATGGACTATGGAGTTAAACACAGAATAATGGTTAGGAGAAAAATAATATTATTTGTTTGCAATTGGATCAATTGCAACCTTCCAACATATGACTGGGGCATGTCGGCTGATAGCTGCTAATGTACCGGCAAAATCTAGTATGGCCAATATATTGTGATATATTGCCAATATGATAACATATCACGATTTGTTGTAATATTGAGAAAAATCGGTAGTAGGGTGGCCTGATACCAATATATGATGGCTGATATTTCATTTCAAGGAGGGAAGCCTATTACACTGCACTTTATGTGCTCTTTTTTGTTTTGATTGGGTTTCATTTCAGCTTTATCAGGCCGAGAGGAATCCTATCCTACCAGATTATTGTTTTTGTGAGAGTATTCTTTGGATTTCTACCTAGAGTGCTCCAAATAGTGAAAACTTTAAACATCCTATTGACTAGTTGAAATAAGCTTCTGGTGAGCTAATGCGAGTTTGCATTTTCCTCTTTCAGGAATATTGCCATGTACTATATTGATTCCAGGCTTGTTCTTCATTCCAGAATCTCCCAGGTGGTTGGTACGTTTCATAAGCATCTTGATCCCCCGTTCTGAATTGACATATCATCCTTGATATTAATGGTGGTTTTTGTTTTATATTCAGGCCAAAATGAGCATGATGGATGAGTTTGAGACATCTTTGCAAGTTCTTCGTGGGTTCGATATTGATATATCTGTTGAATTGAATGAAATCAAGGTGTTATATGTTCATCTTACTTTATCTCCAAAGGTTCCAATCATGGATGAAAATATTAATATCAGTATCTACCGCGATCATGTCAGTATTAGGCATATTAGCCAATATGTATCATTAAAGGTTATATTGAAAAGAAATATGAGAATTGTAAGCTAATGGGGCTATATACATTGATATATTAGCCAAATGTTGGGTGTATTGACTGATATATTCCAATATTATCACATTATTAGGAGTCTCAGAATCAATATATATTATTCAATATTCTCATTAGTGGATTCAATCCTTGCTCTGGCAAGACACAATCTTCTTCTCCAAATGATGGGGTAGAGTTAGATAACAACTTTTCTATACATCGCACTGCCCAGTCTTATAAATTTGGCAATAATGTGCATTATCCAGAGGTCTGTGGCATCAACTAGCCGAAGAACTACCATACGCTTTGCTGATCTTAAACAAAGAAGATTCTGGCTTCCGTTAATGGTAATGCCCGTTTGCCTTCTCTTTGATTATCTTATTCAGGTATAATTATGAAAGTTTTTAGTACTTGATATCCTGCAGATAGGTAATGGACTACTAATACTACAACAGCTCAGTGGAATCAATGGTGTTCTATTCTATTCCAGTACCATCTTTAAAGATGCCGGTAGGTAACTCATTGGCTTCTCATCTTTGATAGTCTCTTCTTAGGCTATGTGCAACATTGATGCATAGCACAGGAACAATCATATCATGCATGAAAATATCAATATCGGTATCAGTTGTGGCTATATCAGTATTGGATATATCAAACAATATATATTAATATCGGATATATCGGAAGGAAAAAAATTTCTAAGAATTGTAAACTGACAAAGCCATATTGGCTAATATATCATGATATATCGTTGATACGATAATATATTATCGCAATATTGTCACAATGAAAATATCAGTATCAATGGGCCCCAATACCAATACATATCGATTGATATTTTCATCAATGAGTCATACATAATATTTTCTAGTTATTATATCATCACTACAAGACTCTAAAAACTGCCAATTCTGCTGGATCATTTTGTATGTGCCATGTTTTCCCATTTTTGTACTCCCAATTAAGCCTTAAATGATAATTGTTTTCAGTAATCACCCGAAGTATTTTCCTTTAAGTTTTGGTTTTCCTAGAGCCTTTTTTTCTAGTTTTTTCAGTTTGGGAGGGTGGCATGCTGGTTCAATAGTACTTGTGTCGGAAAACTTACGGAGAATCTTTAGTGCAGTGTTTGGTATATCTTTTTTGTTTAAAGTTTCAAATGGTTAAGAAAGGTTTTTAAGCTTGCACTTCCTTATTTACAATGAACAAGTTATTATAGCTTCTTTTTTAAAAAAAAAAAAAATAATAATCAGCAAAATGTTGATGTTGAGAAAAACATCAAAGTCAGGAAGCAAGAAACAGATGTACTTTAGAAAAATGGAGTAAAGCTTGTTCGTAATCCTTCTTCTCCAATGGTCTTGTTATTTCCTGTTGTGTTTCTTCTGACTTCTCCAAAGTTGGACTTCAACCATCTATAGTCCTTCACTAGACGCCCACACCCATGGTTGATCCTATAAAATCCTTTGCCCTACTCCTAAATCCTATACCCTCAATAACTTCGACAAAAATGCCCATATCCCTGGAAAAGCTAAATCGATGCTGAGCATGGAGTTGAAAACTCGAGTTTTTCATGGGCAATGTCATCTTTTTAGTTTCCAAGAGGTTGCTGAATGTGATTTTATTGTTGGTTGTGTGAGGTAAAGCCATTGATACAAATATCAACCGACATGTATTGGTATCGGGGCCCCTCTGACCCGATATTTTTCGATACCACGACAATATTATGATAGGTTTTCATATCAACTGATATATTGGCCAATACAGCCCTATTAGCTTATAATTTTTAGAATTTTTTTACTTTTGATATATCCGATATCGATATGGTCACAACCAATATTGATATTGTTACTAATATTTTTATCCATGGGTAAACTCATTGGTGAAAGTAAAATGGGATTCGAAGCAAAGTTCGAGAAGAAGTCTTTTGGTGATTTCAGTTAATTTATTTGGTATTAGAATACTAAATCAAATGCCAATTATTATGTGCTTAAACATGCATTTTTCAATGCTTAAGATTTGTGGGCCTGTAAAGATTCTGTGTGATTTTAAGCATCCTTAATCTTTGGCATGCTATAAGCAGTTTCTATAGAAGATATGAACAGTTCTGATCCCCCATTGAAGGGGACCTTGAAAAGTCATTGATGCCGTGAAACCTGGATTTTTGCCTGAAGAAATTACTAGACTATAGTAATTTGCAGATGTCTTTTGATAGTTTAAAGTTGTAGAAAAGAGACAAATTCCTATATAATGCCAATTCATAAATGAAAGATTATCTTAGAAAAAAAAAAACAGAAGAGAAATTGAGTAAAGCATGCAACAGATGACATGAATGAAATAGATAAGAAAAAAAAGGTGTAAATTGTGAACAAAGAACACCTTCTGTTTTATGTTTCTGCTTTTTTTCAATTGAAAATGTTACCAAACAAGTCTTTCAGTACAGAGTGGAAAACAAACTCAAACTGAAATAGCCTACTAACTAAAAAGGATATAAAGTCAGAAATAAAAAGTAACCAATAGGGGTTACTCATATTTATTATTGACATTGTTCAATAGGAGTTACATCGAGCAATGTTGCGACATTCGGACTAGGCGCTACTCAGGTGCGGTTGGAGATATCTATGCCACTCTTTTGATCAAAATACAATATGCACGATATTTGTCTGCTATTTGATGCTTATGCTATTAGGTCATTGCAACAATAGTTACTACATGGATGGCAGACAAAGCAGGGCGTAGGCTTCTTCTCATTGTGAGTTTGATGAAATAAATTCCTTCTGTTTGGCAAAAATTAGCTTTTGAACTTGACTCTTTTGTTTTTTTTTTTTTTGACATAGGTCTCATCATCTGGGATGACACTCAGCCTTCTAGTGGTTGCTGTTTCCTTCTTTGTGAAGGTAATAATGCAAAGCATGGATGAAACCATCTGCATTGGTATAAAGCTCTACCGGGCAAAAACAATTTCTACAAAAGACAAAATGAATAGGGAGGAGACATCAGCCTTACTGGCTGATGCAAAGACATAAATATCATTATTGATGGGGGACTTGATAATGATTTATCGTTATAGATGAAACTATCCATATTACTATCAACTCTATTGAGTGGAAAAAAAATTCTGCTACGAAGAACAAAAATGAATTTGGCAGAAATGTCGATTGTATTGACCAATATCTAGGCATAAATATTGTTATTGATAGGGCCCAATACCGATTTATCGTTATGGATTAAATTATTTGTATCAATGTCAACTCTATTGGGCAAAAAATTCTGTAAAGAACAAAATAAATTGCAGGGAGATATTGGGCATGTCGGCTGATACAAAGCCATAAATGTTATTGATAGGGGCCTAATATTGATATATCTACCAATTAATATCGTTATGAATGAAACCATCTGTATCAACTCTATTGGATGAAGAAGAATTTCTATAAAGCAGAACAAAATGAATTAGGAAAAAAATTAGCCATATTGGGTGTATCGGTTGATATAGAGATATAAATATCATTATTGATGGGTAGCTCGATACCGATATATATCGGCTAATATTTCATCCTATGACTCAGAGTGATAATTCATAAGCTAGGGCAACTATGCACACTTCTGTATTCTCATGTTTTAAAAAGAGCATATTCTAGGCATCATTTTGGGTCCGCTGGGCCTTCAAGCATCTGAAATATGCCATTTTTGGTTCCTTAAAAGGAATAATGGACTTGCTAAAGACAACTATTACCGAAAGATGTTCTGTTATATTGTGTATTTGATCTCAGGATGCTGTATCTGGTGGATCTACCTTGTATAATGTATGTTGCATGCTGTCAGTTGCTGGAGTTGTGGTATGTTTGACTACACCGTGCTAGTTTGATAATAACATAACGCTTTTGCTTTTAATTTTAGGACTGAGTGATCTTTTGCATTCAGGCAATGGTGGTTACTTTCTCTCTAGGAATGGGAGCCATTCCCTGGGTCATAATGTCAGAGGTACATCTACACTACCGGTCTGTAATTATGAATTTTATTAGTGCTTCTTGCTTGCTCTGTGAAACTTGCTGGATTCTAGCTCAAAGGATAAATACTTGTCCTTTCAATTTCTTACTGTTCTAATGCCTTGCAACATGGATGTGTATCTCAAATTCATTGCGATCTTAGAAGGTTCGTTGTCGAGCTTGTGATGGGCTCACTTAGTAGTACTTCCAACTCTGTGACTAGGAGAGGCAGGAGGGGAAAACGGGAGAAGAAGAAGCGAAGATGAAAAGTGAAAGGGAGAAGAGATACATAGGGGGAAGAGAGAATTAAGCAACAATTACACTACCAATTTCATTTATCAATATCAATTCAAACAAAACAATTAGAATCCTTATCTAGAGACATCCTACTCATAGGTCAACTAAGAAACGATATAATTTTTTAATTAACGAGAATTTAAAATAAGAAAATTATGAGGAGAGGTTATAACATTTTCATAACTTTCCTATAAACTACCAAACTTAAAAAATTTCAGAAATGTCAAAAATATTATAAATAATGAAAGTAAATATAATAAAATTAACTTAAAAGTCAAATATTCAGGATGTCCTTATCACTTAGTGGTGGTTGTCATCTTTTTTGGGGTGTTGGGTGGGGTTGTGGAGGTTTGTAAATAAGACGTAAATAGAAGAAGCCAAAGGTTTGGTAAATATTTTTTCCTATTATGCTCAACTTTAGTTTCTAGTGGTATATTGATCGGTAAGCTTATGGGAGGTTGCATGGATGAAAATATCGATATTGATATTAGTCGCAATCGTATTAGTATCGAACATATTGGTTATTATGTATTGGTATTGAATATATTGGACGGAAAAAAATTCGAAGAATTGTAAGCTATATAATTGTATCGGTCAATATGAAAAATATATCGTGATAGTGTCGAGATATCGGAACATTTTTGTATTGAATGGCCCCGATATCGATACATATCGGTTAATAAATACGTATTGGCTGATATTTTCATCAATGGAGAGTTATTTTGGTGGTTTAAATATCATGATTAGAAGGATTAAAGACTATGAGAGACAATGGGTACTGGAGAAGCGAATGATATTGAGAGAAAGGAGCCGCCTGTTGCATAAAACTCTCGCTATGAGCCGGGTCCAGCAAATGATCGAACAATTTTGAATCTAATGTACATGGTCTTACCTTATATTAACAGTAAGTATTCCCATGACATGAATTTATGATCATTAGGCTACATTACGATAACTCCATCGGTTGCACCAAATCTCCCCTTTATATTGAGAGAATGAGATATAAATCACAGAACTTTGAAAAGGATAGGGTTAGAAAAGCAGCTGGTTTAATTTTGAGTTGAAAGGGAGTATGAAAATAATTGGGGATAGTTATAGCCATCAGCACAAAAAGAAAAAAATTATGAATATTATTAGACTGTATGCACCCAAAGTCTGGCCAGGCAAAGATTTATGTGCAAGATTTGTGTGAGTTTGGTTTGAGAGGGAAATTAGCAGAGAGTCATCTGTGAACAACAAACCGGTTTTTGTATAAATCAGGCACAGTTATGCACTATTTTCTCAGCAGTTTCACTTCAAAAATTGAGGGCAAACACGAGAGAGGAAAGGGAGGAGGGAAAAGGGGAAGGTTCATTCTCAGACTTCGGCAACCTTCTTGCTTGGACTTTTTATTATGTTGTACTAAATTGAGTGTAGAGAACTTCTATCTATTTGGGTTTCATATTTGCACTCTTGTTTGGGGGCAATTCTCTAATGTTAAACATGTGTAGTGGTTTGTGAAATTTTATTGATAGGAGATTTGAGCGCTCATGTTTGAGAGATGTAGCGGGTTTGTATAATAATGACTAATTATAATGGAGCACTATTTGGACGCAAAAGTTCCATGGTTTTTACCATTGGTTTTAATGATTTCCATGTAGTAACTCTCTTACACGTGATTTAGTTGCATTTTTTATCGCATGCTATTTATTATTAAAATTTTGATATTATTTGTCTCCCCATAGATTCAAGCAGGGTTGGTTGCCTTTCCCCCACAATCCCAAGTTTTTAGAAAGGGAACCAATAATAATTCAATTTGCTCCTTAATTTCTTTTAGGCGATATTTTTAATACATAACTTTAGAAGGTGAACTGGTATAATACACTGGATTATTAAGAATTTTTTGAGGACTAAGATCATAGCTCGCTCACCTTTAATAGTCAGTGCTATTGTCACCTCTTCCACTCAAAACCAAAGAGGACACTCATACTTCATCTTGTAAAACCATATGAGATTCTAAACATACTCCGGATTATTCAATTATCACATTATTTTACAAATAATAATACCAATTCAATCATAAATGACATATCTAAACCCATATGTATGTTTCTTTTTTAAAAAAAATTAAGAATTGATTTGTCTTCCTTCTTCCTTTCTCTCTAGCTTTAATGCGTGCAGAAAATGTATTAAGAGCCCATTATTTTCCTATCTCAAATCCAATACAAAAAATGCAAAGACGGTAACCAACAACTCTTGTAATACTGTCCTTGAATATGCCACATTAAAAACTTCTCTTTTAATACATACATGGGATGGATAAATTTGGCATTTATAGGGTAGGAATAAAACCGATTCTTTAATTACTTAAAATATTATTCTTTATTAAAAAATCATGAACATTAAGAAACTAACGTCTCTGATGATATTCATAATTAAGCCGTGCTAATTGTAATCTTAATCATTTTGATGAATTAATTAATATGTGTCACATTGCATGAAACCAGTCTAACACATCCTGTTTCTTAAACTGGCAGATCCTTCCAATTAGTATCAAAGGCCTTGCTGGGAGCATCGCAACACTTGCGAACTGGTTCTCCGCATGGGTGGTTACAATGACTGCAAACATGCTGTTGAATTGGAGCACCGGAGGTAGGTTCCATCCTCTAATCTCTGTAAAGTCGAGTGATTCTAAAAACTGTTATGTTTGGTTAGCTGAGAGAAAAACTACAAAAATTAAAACTGTGAAAAATTGTGAAAATTTGTTAAGGTCTCTAGCTGTATTTTATAAAAGGAGGACTGTATAGTTTTTCATTTAAAGTCCAGGGAAGAAATGTGAAAAGTTATGGAAACCTCTAATAAAGATGTGGGTCTCATAGATAGGAAAATTAGATTTTTACCCTTTTTTATGCATGGGGACATTGCAGGAAAGAAGAGAAGGAAGGAAGGAAGGGGAGAGATTACTGAGACTTGTTATGGTCTTCCTACCATTTAGGATTTTTAATCCACTCACACGGTCGGGATTAAAAATTTAAAAATAAATGATAGAGGATGTATCAAATAATTAAAATATCTGTTCAATATCAACGATTCAATTTTTTCACTTTTAATATTGGCCATTGAATGAATATAAGGGTCTAAATAATAAGATGACAACAACGCACTCAAAGATTCCCAGGAGGTAAGAAAAAGGAGAAACAAAATATTTTAATGATATTTTAATTCATTGATAAGATGCTAGATGATAGAATTATGGTTCTTATACAGGAGCATCCTACTCCTAAGGTTAAGTAAGAAACAAATATTTAACTCCCTAAAAATTAGAAAATAATAAATATAAAATATAACATTCTACAAGTAGCCTGAAAGCTAGCAAAATTTTTAAAATTTTAGAAAATCTCGAGATATTACAAAGCAAATAAAATCAAATATAAATTAGCAAATCAAATCTAAATACATAAATTTCTGTTTATATTTTTATTCAAGTAGAATATCACAAATTTTCATTTCACTATTTTTTTATTGAAAATAGGTTAGGAATCGATTTCCTTTCCCATGATTGGCGCTCCTGTCCCTGGGCATTGCCATCTACTGCATAACCCTGTAAATTATTGTAATAGATTGTAGAAATCTGGAATAAAATTTGTTTTTTTCTTCCACTATATTCTTATCATTTTTTCCTTCCTTGTCAATTGAATCAATGTTATTAGCTGTGAATTCGAACTCTTTGATATTTCCAGTTTCTTCGGATGATATGATGGGTCAATCGTTTGTTTTATTGGTTCCAACGGCGGCAGCAGCGGAATCTGCTATTGGGTTAAGCCAGTTTCGTTATTACTTTCTGAGTCCGAGGGACTATTGCTGTAGAATCTATTAATAGTATTCGAGGTTAAACATTACTCCTAAAAAGTTACCAAAATACGAAGTTCTTTTTTTTCCTTTGATTTTTACTTGGTTTATTTGTAAGCCATACAGAGAGAAATACTTTAATTTTTACACTTTTACATCATATAAACTAAACAAAATACATTTATTAGGTTTGTATCATTTCTTTACCCATCATTTTACATCTTTATAGTTTTTCATAGAGATTTGCACGCAAAAATATGAGATTTCAACTCCAATGAAGACGAAGCCCATAAATGAAAATATCAACCAATATCTAATAAACATCTGTGCCAAGGCTTCTGTAACCGTGGCAAAATCACATATATTGCCGTATCAATCACAGTGTATATAGGCTATATGTGGCCGATGTATATCGATCAATATTTGTAAATCAACTTATGATTATCAGAAACATTTTTTTGTTTTTGACACATTCGATACCATTATGTAGTTTTGATATGTTCGATATTAATATTATCACGACTGATAATCGCGGTTGTTTCCAATGGAAATCTGGCAGGAACCTTCACCATCTACATGCTCGTGGCCGCTTTCACAGTTGCCTTCGTTACAGTTTGGGTTCCTGAGACAAAGGGTCGAACGTTGGAGGAAATTCAGCGGTCTCTCAGATGATAACTCGATCTCCATTGCTGCTCACTTATGCTAATTTTTCGATCCCCAGCAGCTGCAGCAGCTCTCGATTTATTTGATGATGATGGTGATGAGAACTGTTCTCTTTTCTTCTTTATTCTTTGAGTTTTTCTTCTAGGAGTTCTTGGACGCCTCCAATTCCTTTGCAGGAGAACGATGACCAGGCCCGCAATTGAATGTGGATTTGGTCTGCAATGGCAACATCTGCAGCCAATCCAGCATTTTCATTAGTATGAGAGCTGTTTTGTGGGCCACTCTTTAGATACATATGCTTATTTTGATATAATATTTTATTTATTTATTTATTTATACGTGAGTCCAATAATAAGAATAAGATCAATAAAATATCAGTTTGTCCAAAGGTGCCTATAGCCCAATAATGTACAAGTGATGTCAAAATTTTAGAAGAATAAAACTTAAACCTGATTTTTTTATATTGAATAATATTGGTATTTAAACAAAAAAAGTATAATCTTGGAAAAATAGTTAAAACTGAAAATAAAATAAAAATAAATTTATTATACGTTGTATAAATATCTAAAAATAAAAATGTCTAAAAGTAGTTTAGAGATCGCAATTTTCTCATTTGGAGATTGTTGCGCCCCGGGTTCGGAGGTTGCTGTACGGATTAGGGAGCTTTCGGGTTGCTGAGCACGCAGTGGAGTTAGGCGAAGGGTCTGGTCTCTGTAGTCTTGAACCTAAACATAAATAACAAACAAGAGATCAGGGGTTCGGCAAAATTTCTCCCACCAATGCTGCTCTAACGCTAAAGTCAGCAAACTTTCGTAATAAATGGAAATGGCGTATGCTATGAGCGGTGTACGAAAAAATATTGTAAAAGCGTATGAGATGCGTTATGATGTGAAGAATGCAGTGAGCAGGTTATGGAAGGCCTGGCTTCCTTGATGCACCACAATGAGTGGCTAAATCTCCCGTAGTCTGAGCAGACGTGGGAGGAACGACCGTGAGCTGGTTCGCGTGAGAAGGCAGTCGATGCGTTCTTGAATCACCCTTTTTGCTATTACGATCAAGTCTTTAGAGGAGGGAAGTCCTTTGTTTTCCAGCGTCGAATCAAGAATGGGAAATCAGAATCTTGAATTAGAAATCGGATCCCTTTCTCTGTGGGGAGCGAGAGCTCTCATAGACTCATTCCCCCTGGGCTCTTGGAGTCTGAATACCCGTTACTAGGGCTTCTTTTCCGTTGGTCTTTGTCGTTGTCCGCCGGCTATGTCGGCCATCCTTTTACCGTTGCTGGCGAGTTTCTGGGCGTTGTCATCCACGCTTAATATCCCCTCGAGCTAGGACTGGCTGGCTGCCTGCAGGTGGCTGCGCGAGCTGTTGGTGCTGTGCCAGCTACCTCTTCGTTGGTTGACATTTTTACTTTTTTGTCGGCTTTCCTGTAGCGCATTAAATGCGTTGCAAAATTTTGTCATCTTCCGCAAGCGTGGTACTGCGTGTGCCTTATGCGTAATTGGACTGGGGTCGGCGTCCTCTGTGGGCTTTGCCATTTTTTCGTGGGCCTTGACATGGGACCCAATACTAGCCCCTATGCCTGGTTCGGCCAGTGGTCGGGCCTGGCATGTTTCTTGGGCCCATCTGGCGGTCTCTCAGCCCTTCTCGTGCTGCGTCACCATTTGTCGCTTTCTGGACTCGCGCCTTCCCCAGGAGACTGTGCAGGCTTTTCTTCCAACAACGTGACTCGTCACCCTGCTGGGCGAGATTCGCACACCTTGGGTTGCTTCTGATTAGGGGCCTTTCCTATTCTGTGAAAGATGTTTCTTGATTATTGCTTCTCATCGGCCGGGGGAGAGAGCAGGGCTCATCTGTTCTATAAATAGGAGGACTCCCCCGTGATCGGAGTATTCCCGCTGATCACCTTTGGGAGAAGCGATGTGGGGGCCTTGGTTTGTCCCGTTCATGGTGAGAATCCGCGAAGGAGTTGAATGGGCTGTCTGGGCGTTCGAAGCTCTTGATGAAAGCAGCTCTAACTTCCCCGGCGTAGCTTGCTTCCCGCACTAATGGGGACGGTTTAGCCGTTCTGCTGTAGTCGCGTTCTTCCGCCAGGGGTGTGACCCTCCCAAGGCACAGTGGGATCGTGGCGATGCCCTTGCCTCTATGTTTTCTTTAGGCAAGGGAGCAGCGCTCACCTTCACCCACTACCAGGATTTGGTCGTCCTCCATGGGAGGAGGGGCGGACACCGGAGGCTGGCTAAGAGAACAGTGGAACTGGTAATCGCTATCTCTAGTGCCTCCGGCGTTGGTGCTGATCCCGCGCCGGTGGATCGTGCTTCGTCGGGCTCCATCGGAGTTGGCGTGCCCTTTTCACGTCCTCTGCTCGCCCGGGGACCTTCGACTTCTGCCGGCCATGGCGATCGCACGTAGATCGCGTTCTTCGGGCTCGTAAGGGGCTGTCGCAAGGGAGCCTGGACTTCACACCGTCGTCTTTCTCCGTCTTTCTTGTACCTTTTGTAGTTGTGAAGCATGTACTTTGTACGAGAAATTTTATCTGAATAAAAGAAGTAGCCGTTTTGCTATCACCCTTCCTTCTCCGTCGTGAATATCTTTTTATGCATCTTCCCTGTCGATCCACGCTTTGCTTCGGGGAGACAAATGATCGTCAACAGTCGCACTTGCTAGCGGCGCGGTGTATTGAATGAGCGCATGGCCAGAAGTCGTCACATCAGTTGGTCACGCCTTGGAAAGGTCCAAATTTTTAAAGATTTGACACGCGGCAGTTCCCCGTTGGCCTGGGGCTGGCGTACTTTGACCTTCCCATATTGCCGTTTCCGGGGGATTTTCTTCTATTTAAACGCTTCATTTTCTCTTGGGGCTGTGCGCTTCCTTGCATCTGCGTGCTCATCAGTAACTTGCTCTCTTTACGCGCGCTTTCTCACTGCAAAATCGATGGACGACTCCTCTCGCGAACTGGGACGTTCTTCCGACGAGTCTGAGTCAGGCTCTCACGCTCCCTGGGACTCGGGAGCCGACACTTCAGTAGGGGCTCACTCCGAAGCCACGGTCGTGGGTCCATTTTAGGGTCGGGACGTTCCTCCAAGATTTGAGGGAGTTGAGCCACGTGTAAGAGCGGCTGCAGTTGAGGCGGAGTGGCTAAGGGCTCGCGTGGCACACTTGGAGAGCTCGTTGTCCGAATCAGAAGCTAGGGCCATGCGCCTTGTTGGTGCCAACGTGGGGGCTCAAGCCCGCATACTGGCCCTCGAGGGGGAGATCGAGCTGCTGAGGGAGCAGCACCGAGCTGAGGTCGCCGAGCTGCAGGCAGAGGTGAGAACAAGGCTTCGGCCGGAAGGTGTGAATCCTGCTCTGGAGAGGAGTTACCTCGACGCCATCAGGCTTTGCCTGAGGCTTGCTTCATTGGAGGATTCGAACTTTCATGTCGGCGTCCTGGACCCCTGCAACTCCCGCGCCCGAACGCGCGGGCAGTTGGTGGACTATCATGTCCCAAGTTCCTCTACCGGCCATTGGGATGGTTAACTGATAGCGGCTCTTGTCGCCGCTACACCCCATCTCCTTTTTTTTTTTTATGTATGACTGTTGCAATGGGGCCCTTTAATAAAACTTGTCATTTTGTTGCGCCGTTTCATCTTTCGAGCTCCTGGTTCGTGTGATGGCTCCTTTTATTTTGCGCCACCGTGCACCCCTTTGTGGGCTTTACTATCGTGGACCATTGTCCATTACAATGGCACCAGCGTGGACTTTCGTCAGGCGGCGGAGACGACACGCTGGTCAGTCTGGCACTAGGCCATGATTGCGGGTGATCTCGAATCTCGCGATGCATTGTGAAGCTGGCACGCGTTCTGGTCATCTGTTGGGGGCGTCGCTTTGGTTTCCCGTCCATTGGTCTTTCGTTGTCTATTTAAACCAGTTGGGACGGCCTGCTTCCCCTGCTGAAATTTTTCCTGTTGTGGGCCTGTGTTGATAGGTAGAAAATATATGGCGAGAAAAAGAGAAAGTTCCGCATCTTCCCAGGTTCCCAGGACAAGTTGGCATGATGTTCATAACACCAAATTTGTTCTGACTGCGGGCGCTATCGCTGCCCTGGTGGTGGACTACAGTCTTCCTCACGACTGGAGCTATCGCGTTTCGAATGTGTTGGATAGAGCCTGTGCTCCCCCGGCGGGCTTCATTACGGTGTACGAGCACCACTTGAGGGGGGGCTTCGTTACCTTATGCCCTGCACGCTGTATGCGCTGGTGGAAGCGCTGAGGATTCCGGTAGCGAGGCTTCATCCCAACGCCGTGCGTTACTTGGTGTCCCTGTGCGTCTTTGTTCGGCTTCACGATGGCTCTTTTGATGCCAAGGCGGCGAGACTGATTTTCCGGTTCTCAAAGTCGGAGGATTGGCTGTCCATATCACCGAAGGCGGGTTTTCACTTCCGTGGGACCAATCTCGATTCGGTGAAGGGCTGGAAAGACCGATTATTCTTTCTGCAGGAGCCTTCTGATTCCGAGCTTTCGCGTACGTGGGACCCGATTTCGGAGTTCTTCCATGAAAAGCCACCCACTGAGGATGCTGTGGGGGCAGCGGAGTTAGTTTCGGCCCTTCAGCCTGAGGAAGCGAAGTTCTCCGTCTAGGGTTACTTCTTGACTTCCATTACGTTTGAGGCTGCTAAGTGGGGCCCCCCCTCGGGGTGGAAGGTCGTTGGCCCCGAAAAGAGGGATCTCGGGGACACGGTTGTTTCTCAACGGTCCGGATGTGATGAGGAGGGGAGCTGCTAGCTGCTGGGGTCGTCTTCAGATGGCGAGGAAGTGGAGGTCCCCCTAAAGAGGCTGAGGGAGGCCGGTGGGACTTCATCACGGAGGCTCCTGAGGCAAACCGCCAGCTCTCCGGCTGAGGTCCTGAGTCCGATCGGAGAAGTGGTTTCAAGCGTGGGCCACTGGAGGGAGTCCGCCGAGCCGTCGTCGACTTCGGCCGCGGTACTAGCCGTTCTTGAAGTCTATGAGGCGGCGTCTCAACCCGCCGGGATGCTTCCTGCTCGTTCTGCCACTAAGGTGCTTGCAGACCCCGCCCCGGGAGCCAAGGACGATGTTGTGGACCTTGACGATTCAGAGGGACCGTACCCGAAGGTGCCTCGGCTGACATCAGAGGCTGGGGTCCTTGGGGAGTTGACTGTCATTCTTGCAGAACCCATTTTGGAGCCTATGGTTCCCGAAGGCAGGGCTTCGTCTTTTGAGGAAGGGGTCGTGCTTACCACCGACTCGGTCGAAGCTAGCGAAGGGGTCATCGGGATGACCTCGGGGCACAAGCCTCCGAGCGCTCCTCTGGCTGCCTCTCTTCTAGCCAGCTCACCTCCAGCGGGTGAAAGAGAGGAACCTCAGGAGGATGTTCTGCGGGGTGGTCCCGAACACTCTCCAAGCATTGTCCCCATCCAGGTAAGACTGTCTTTCTCTGCCTCTTCTTTCATACATCGTACTTGATAAATTCTTCTGACGTTGCTTTCTTGACAGGAACCTGGGGATTCTGATCCCTTCGACGATCTCTCCGCCCTTCGCGCTAGGGCCCGCGTTACTTTTTGCCAAGAGGAGATCGGGTGCTTGCAGCGGAAAGTGGCACAGCTGGAACCCCTGCTTGCTACTGCGGAGGATGACGTCGCTCGCCAGGTGAAAGACATGGTTGGTCGGTACTCTCCGTCGGAGTCGCGGGCTGTGTTGGAGACTCGGTACTGGGATGGCATCCAC
>JAOVVI020004022.1:0-18216 GCA_028571085.2 Nepenthes alata | reverse complement strand
ATAAATTCTGTTTCCCGGAAGGTCTACGGATTCGTGCGTGTTAGGTGCCTGAAGATGTTCTCGTATGTTATCGCGGAGATGAAACTGCCCAACTTTATCTCCTCTATGAGCATGGGGATTCGCTTGGCCTCCGTCACGAAACAATCTAGGAACTTCCATGGATTCTCTCCTTACTTCTACTTGATGTGGGAGAAGTGGCAATGCTGCTTCTCTTCTCGGCAACTAGAGGTGTACTGGGCCAAGAAGAGGTCAGTCAATTCCTTGAAACTTCTGATTGAGTCTGAGGGGAGGTGGTGGAACTATATACGAGCATCCCCTTTCAAGGTGAGCGGGAAGTAGCGGCACATTGCTACTTTCTCCAACCCTTGCAGACTCAGATGGTGCGAAAATGATTAAGATGATCCACTAGATCAGCACTCCCATCGTAAGAGTTAAGGGGAGCTATCTTGAATTTTGTCGGTATCAGACGGTTCAAGATCTCCGCTATAAAAGAAGATTTGTCCAAATCGATAGTGTGCTCGTTGTCCTTGAACACGCAGTTCCAAATCTTCTCAAATCTGGGATCAGCTTGAGTAGCATTGGCTGATCTCTTAGAATTGAAATAAGTCATCAACTCTGCTCCTTCTCTAATGTGGCCAGTAGTAAGTCGGCTGCTACCACCAATATATCTGATGACCGAGGAGGCTCCCTCCTAGGCCTGGGTCCTGGTCTCTACCCAAAAGTATCAGAAATTTCTTTGTTTCAAATTTTCTTTTGGAGTCATACTACCTGAGCGCTTTTCAAGCCTTAGCTGGCTTTGGGCGCGTGAGAACTCAGGCATCTGAATGTTGGCCGCCATTCTAGATTTTCTGGTCAACTTCTTCTTCCTCAGACCTCCTCTCATGGAAGTCGGTGCAGGGATTGCCGTGGGTGGAGCCCCCTTCTGATAATGCTCCTTGCGGGAGTAGAACATTTGGAGTATCTTATTGGTGTTATCTTATATAAGCATTAGAACATGATTTAAATTTGATGCGCATCTTATATAACTCATTTATTCAAATATTTAATAAAATTATACCTATCAGATTTATAAAAATTAATAAAATATATAATAAATATAAAAATAAAGTAAAAATTATTTTTAGTTTTAATTTAAAAATTAAATTAACATAAATTTTACTATCTAAATTTAAGAAACAATATTATATATTAATATTCCAGTAATTAATCAATGACGGGTGCATTAGGTTGGTTCACATATTATACAAATAAATAAAAATAAAAATATTAAATAAATAAAGAGTAAAAAGAGAGAGATCTAAACCTTATTTATACTGATTTTATAATATTTATGTTTAATTTCGAAAGATCAAACCTTATAATATTAATTATCCCTCTAACATTAAATTCCTTTTTAAAAGTAATATATTTTCTCTTTCTCTATTGAAAAAATATATTTACAAAATTTCATCTGAAATAAAACATTTGCTGTTGTTTTTCACTGCTTTGGCCCTCTCCGCCGCTCCGACATCACTCTAAAATAATAATTATTAATAATATTAACTTATTAAATAAAAATAAATATTTTTTTACCAAAAAAACTAAAAAATAAAAAGTGAAAAAAATTTTGAAGAACAAAAAAATTTATTGAATTGAGTCGGGCCCAATTGCTAGGATTTGGGGAAAATTAGTTCAGAGTAAATAAAAAAGAGAAACAAATAGAAAAAGTAAAAAATTATAAAGATCTAGTGCATCTGAATCACAATCGTTGGTTGGTAAAGATGAATAGTAATGATGGACAATGCATCTGATTTGCAACGATAATAATGACGACCGCTCCAAACAGTGACGATAGACAACAACAACACGAAATAAGGGTCACGGCAGCAGTCTCTCTCTCTCTCAAGCGACGACAATGGCTATGGCAACAACGACGCCGCTTAACAAAATGAAGAAGAGAGAGGAACAGAGAAAGCGGCGCTAAACAGACAAATGGGGAAGACGAAATAAATTTAAGGTTTATTTTGCCCAGACAAATTTGTGGTAATTGGATGACTTTTCTATCCAACGGTGGCGTATGCTTAACTATTTTTTTTAAAATTTTTTTATATAATAAACACGGGGGTTGTTGGATGAAATATAATGGCCTCTGTTAAGTGCCTTTGAGCCCTAATTTAATGGCGGCTGGTTGGTTGATTGAAAAATAAGGAGAAGAAGAGAAATAGGTAGAGAAAAGAGATAAAGAACAAGAAAAAAAAAGAGAAACACTGTAATAGAAAAAGGGGTTAGTGTGCCACCGTTAGAGATTTAGAGCGCTGGCCGAAGACAGAGATGATGGATTTGAGCGCTGATTGCCAAAGATTTGGAGCGAAGTACCATAGAATAAATTGAAATTGGAAAGGAGGGGAGAGGAGAGGGAAAAAGGAAATCTACAAGAGAAGAGTATTTTTGGGAGAGAGAAAGAAAGAATTTAAAGTTTAAAATTAGAGTTATTATGTATTTACTTTTTAGCTGTCATGTTAGACAAAATGGACCGCCAATAACTTATTAAATAAGATTTAATTTTAACTATTTAATTAATTTTAAAATTTCAGTTGAGATTATATCCCGACAAATGAATGCGTGGCCCCGAATCCCGGTGGGAGGGAAGTGGGTTGTTGTCCCTTAAACTACTGCATGATCAAAATTACTCTCACTCGCCCGGTTTAGGGTTTATCGAAGTTCCCCAGATCCTCCTGAGCTCTATATACCCGGAGATTATCATTCTCCTTGAAGTAGCGGTTCGCAATTTGTTCATCAGATCAGGGTTTCATCTTCCTAGAATCGCAAGATGGCGCGAAACGAAGAGAAAGCTCAATCGATGCTCAATCGATTCATAACAATGAAAGAGGAGGAGAAGAAGAAGCCCAAAGAACGCCGACCATACTTGGCCTCCGAGTGCCGAGACCTCGCTGACGCCGACAAATGGCGGCAGCAAATTATGCGCGAAATCGGCCGGAAGGTTGCCGAAATCCAGAACGAAGGCCTAGGCGAGCACCGTCTCCGAGACCTCAACGACGAGATCAACAAATTGATTCGAGAGAAGGGTCATTGGGAGCGCAGAATCGTCGAATTAGGCGGTCCTAATTACACGAAAAGTTCGGCTAAGATGACTGATCTTGAAGGCAATATCGTCGATGTCCCCAACCCTAGCGGCCGTGGTCCTGGATATCGGTACTTTGGTGCGGCCAAGAAGCTTCCGGGAGTTAAGGAGTTGTTCGAGAAGCCTCCGGAGCTGAGGAAGCGAAGGACAAGATATGATATTTATAAGAGGATAGATGCTAGCTATTATGGTTATATGGATGATGAGGATGGGATTTTGGAGAAGTTGGAGGGGCCTGCGGAGGAGAAGATGAGGGCAGAGGTGGTGAGGGAGTGGATGGAGATGGAGGAGATAAAGAAGGAAGCGAAGAAGGCAGTGAAGAGCGGGGAGGTGGTGAGTATGGTGAATAATGCGAAGGATATACTATTTGAGGAGGAGGAGGATGTTGTGGAGGAAGAACGGATGAGGGAGCGGGAGAAGGAGGAGGAGGAGATGAAGAAGAGAAGGGAGTTCGTGGTGCACGTGCCGTTACCCGATGAGAGAGAGATTGAGAGAATGGTTGTTGAAAAGAAGAAGATGGAGCTGTTAAGCAAGTACGCCAGTGAGAATTTGCTGGAGGAGCAGATGGAGGCAAAAACAATGCTGAACATTCAACAGTAGAGCCGTAAAGGGTAATCATCTGCCTCAACTTTGAAGTATTCTTACCTTTAATTTTCTCGTTTGGCTGACAATAGTTTATTTGTTTATAGTGTCATTTGAGTTTATGTTATTGAGCTTTCAGCAATTAGCTCGCTCTGCTATTTCTTTCCCCACTTTCCATGCAACTGATGAATCTTCATTTTATCTGCTGCTTTTATGAGTATGCTGTGAGTCAGTTTATGTTTATATTCTTCTCTTAAAGAAATACAAGGAGAGATTGTATGACATTACTGCCCTCATCTATTGGGTAGCATAACATGTAATTGCCACTGATCATTGGTGGAGTTTTTCTCCTCCCTTGCCCTTGCAATTCTCAATATGAAGCCAGATGAGCATCTACTATATATATCAACAGTTAGCTTTCCGCATTTAGGTAGTCTACTTACCCATATGACTTTTGTTATCTTCAAACCCTTAATCAATTCATCCAATTTACTCAATTTACTCCTGGGATGGATTAACTTCCAATTTAGGGGTTGATTAGCTTCATTCGAAACTGTTTCCTGAAGACAACTATGGAAGAATTTTCAAACCAATTCCCTAAAACCACCATCACCTGCCGTGATTGATTGCCCTCACTGAAAATATCAAAAGCATCAGCACTAGTGACTGCAATTTTACAACCACATTGACCATCATCCATCATTTAATTTGTCATTTGTCCCCCCAGTCTTTAAAAAGGGTTCCACCTTTGTCACCCAAGGCATAAATGGATGAAGTAAGGACAAGCCTAATGCAGCATATGAAGAATTCTATTGATTCATTGAAGTTTAGATCCTATTGCCACCTGTTGTAATGTAATTTGACGTATTATCTATCACCACTTGAATCACATTTGCTTCTCCAATTTCTTTCACAATATCATTATGTATTTTAAATAATAGTTTTATACTCTTCACAATATGAGAAGCATCAATGGATTAGATGAATAATGACTCTCTTGGAGAATTTATCCAAAAGTTTATTATATCTTTTTCTACCACCGAATCTTGCTAGCTATCCGATTGAATTGAACGTTCATATTTTGCGCATTCCTTCTTATGGCTTTTATCATATTTTTAGTTTGATCAGCTTCCTTCCTAAAGAAAGAAACTCTCACCGGGGCTATATTGTCATATGGATTCAATAGCCACTGCGAAACTATCATACTTCACCATATTAAATGAGATCACGACATCATACATCTATCTAGCTATATCTCTACAAGATCTCTCTCTCTCAATTCTTTATTGTGTGTTTCATTTTTAGTTTTTTTTTTAACTTTTCCTCCTTACTTTTTTACACTACTTTTTCTGCATCAGATGTAATGTTGGCATTTATGGGACTCTTTTGTTTTGGAGTATTTTGTGAGATTTGAAATTGAATAGTTTTGTTACTACTTTCACCACTTAAACCTCTTTTAGTATAGGAATTAATTTTACTAAATTTATCATCTTTACCTTTACCAGAATCATCAATCTCATTAAAATCAACCAACAATTTGTTTCTCGCATTCTCCTTTACTTTTCATAAATTCTCTAATCTTCTCACGAATATGCTTTGGATATTTAATATATTTTGTTGTATTTCTAAAACCATCTACAATATGTTGTTTTACTCTTTGAGCTATCCCTTAGTATTTTTTTCACAAAAATTATATACAAAATTATTTATATTATTGGGTTCTACCAAATTTGCATACTTCCATGCAAGATCTTTTTAATTCATGCGTTTATTTTGGGATTCTGTCAATCCTATCTATAGTAGAAAGTAGGAATCAATATTATAGTCCCACGTGCAATAAAATTGGAAAAAAGGAACAATAGAAAAAAATAAAATAAAATGAATAATTATAAAAAATAAGAAAAGAGCCAAGACAGAGCAGCGTGTGAGAGAGCGACCATGTGAGAGAGAGTAGCTTGCTGCCCAACTTTGATCAAGAGAAGACAAGATGAAGCAAATGAGTATTTTTTTTAAGTTTAGATTTAATTTAATTTTTTTTACAATATCTGGGCCTTGTGCCCGGGCTTAACAGGCGTGTGACCTGCACCCAAACGTGTGCATTGAGTCTAGGCACACCTTTGACAACCATGCGCATTACCAACTAAAATTGATTCATCTATAAAAGATGGAACAAAATTTTACACTATCTGCCAGCTACCTAAAATATTCTAGGAATTCAATTAAGAACAATCCAGATATTGAAATAATAAAATTAACGGGAAATTTGGGTTTCTCGGTTTGTTTAATCTCACAAACATAAAGTTTCCAAAACTAAGGTAGGAATTCGGTTCAAATGTACCTACAATATGGAATCAGCAAAAAAGATTTGGATTTCAACTGCAAATCTACACAATTTTAGAAAGACAGAGCAAATCAACAACAAAATCTTATTAATTTTCTACCCATACAAACACAAGATAGTTAAAGAAAAGCTTATTTTTCTATATCAACAAAATCTTATCAATTTTATACACAACCAGAAGATAGTTAAAGAAACGCTTATTGGTCAAAATCCAACAAATATGACTTTCTTTTATTTAGAACTAATGAATTTCTGTGGAAAACTAGCACAAAATGCTAGAATTTTCAGAAATATAAATATTTACCAGCTTACCTTGCTTTTGTTGTCGTTCATCTCAAATAATCATGCAAAAATATGCTACAGTAAAAACCATAATTTTGTTTGTCTTTCTGAATATGCTATTGAAAATGGATGGGAGTTTGTTTTTGTTACAGTTATGTGACAGTCCAACCCTCAAAACTCAGCTGTCATCTCTTTATCTTTCACAGGCTTTTCTTGCCTTTAAAATATTATTATAAATCAACACAATTTTGGATTTTGATAGAAGGCTTCTGTGTATTTCAAACCAACACTTTATCAGGACATACCTTGGGATCAATCAGAGATCTGATGGCCGTTTATCTCTTGTCGTGGTTGTTAATTTTTGATTTTGAGAAAGCAACACCACCGAAAATCAACCACTTTATAAAATAGGTGTTCCCATTAATTGTCTTCTGTGGTTCTTTTTTGGGCTACATTGATATCTGAAAAACTGTTGAAAGATTCACGTCTAGACTCTGGAGTTAAAATTTTTAAGAATTTTGGCATAATGTTGTGAAGCTTATACATGCTTTTTCATGTTGCGGTATCAGAGCGTGAATTAGCTTGGAGGAGGAAATAGAGATCTTCAAGTGCCTTGGATGATCTGAAGATGTTATATGTACTTCTATAGGCTCGCCGCATTTGGCTTTCTTGGAGGAGAAACTTAGGAGTAGTTCGGGTTCTAATTCTTCAGCTTGCACCAGAGATCTATAATTTTAAATCTGAAGTCGTAGGCTTCCAGAGTGTGAGGTAGAGACCTACGAATAATTATGTATTAAGGTTTTGTAGCAATATAATGCTGAAAACACCCACATATGTAAGAATAAAGGCCAAGCTCTTGGTATTCTTGGAATGTAACATGACAGTAGGAAGATTGCAAGCTTGTTGCGTAATACTCTAGCAGCTAAAAGCTAGCTGGGTGGTCTAAAGTGGACATTTCCATTATATTAAACTGTGTGTGTTGATTTTGACCTGAGGAAGAATTAACATGGCCCTAATCACTCTTGGAGGAGAAACGGGTTAGAGCTATGAGAGTGGACCCCTCTTAGTGGAAGGGCTTAGTTTGGGCTGATTATCATAATTATCAATATGTCATAGTATTTATGATGTTTTGTACTTGCTCTGCATCTCTGAAAGTAGACCATCCTGCAGTCTTTATGCTTGCTATTTCTATGATATATTGCTTTTTCCCTTCCCCACATTCGGATCATATTTACTCTCTCTACAAATGCAACTTCACCAATCTGTGGGATTTAATATAGTAAAACAATTTAAACATTGCAATACATTTCCACAAATGGAAAAGCACATTAATTTTGTTTAAATCCTCCACCTGGTGCACAAGAAAACAGATAACTTTCCCATCCTCCCTCAAATCATCGGAGATTCAGAATTGTAATTCTCATTTGACACAGAGAAGAGCTAGCAGCACTTGAGTGCTCAAGCCAGTTTGAGCAATCTTCTCCTGATTAGACAAACTAGCCACATCCACACACAGTCTCTTGCATTTTACCATCAATGCTGTTGAAGAACAGATGTATCGTATGACATTTCAAATAAAGTAGTAGTGATACCTTGATGAGGACATTGAGGATCATTGACAGAGATTTTGAGCATTTGTTCTTGAACAACTGGGGTTTAGACCTTTTTAATTCACATGCCTAGAGTAGGACGACCACACTATATTAAAGCTTATGGAAATATAAATCACACATGATTTTGTTGACAAAAGAAAAACTTATGAACCAACTAGTTAACAAGAACCGTCCAAGCTTTCCAATCTAATGAAAGACAAATTCACTAAAAAAGTCAACTTACAGCTAAAGTGCCTAAGTGGTAAAGACCCAAGTCTCCCTAGTCGATTCTCTCTGACACATGGCCCCAAACAATGAATCCACTTCGCATTAGACCTCCAAATTACGGCTTCAGACTCCTATTGAATTTCTTGAATCTTTTTTTACTGACTTACGAATTTTTTAACCGTTGGAACTCCGACGTCCTTACCACTAATAAAACTCTACAGGCTAACATGTTGAGATTGTGTTTAAAAGTTATGGGTGAGAAATCTTTGAAAGTTTCAAGCACAGGCCATCATGAATATATGAAAATTCTCAAGTGGTGAGTGACTATGCAAAAGGTAGTATTCCCAATGAACTTTGAAGATTTGAGCCACTCTCAGGGCTCGTCTAAATCAGAGGAAGTGAGCTATTTATGTCTGCTCGTCAGTTTTAGAAGTTAAGCTTCTCTATGTATACTAAACATTTAGTCAAAGTAGTTTTAGAAACATGGGTAGCGTTGATAATGGTTTTACATTTGAGCCAAGTTTGCAAGAAAATCAAGTGAATTACTTTGGTTTAGTTTTGCCTGAGTCAAAATTTGTGCGAATGTTGGGCGAAACTCTAGCATTGTGATGTTTGACCCAACATCAACCCAACTTCAGGTAAACCCAATTCTATTGAAAAGATGACTCAAAATATAACCCCTTTGTGATGTAATTTGCCAATTACGCAGAAAAATCAGCCTAACTGTTCCTATTTTCTTATTTTGTGTTATTTTAGGTGGTTTTGGATGTTAGGGGTCAGCTGCCCTCTTAAGGGTTATTTGCCATTGACCATCTACATTGTTGCATGTTTTCACATAACGTTTGTTCTTTTTTCCACGTAACCACATACAAATTTTTATGGTGTTACCATCTGAATCCTATGTCCACTGCATTCTTAAATGGAATTTATAGTTTGCTATCCCATATATTGCTATTGAGCAAGAAGATGTTACAAATTTCATAACAGTTTGCAGCTTCTTATTGTGATGATTAGAAGCAAGGATGCTTGTGCATATTTTGTCGGAAGGATTATCAATATCAAAGTTGTCTACTTGCTGATGCTGCCGCAGCAAAGTTGATCTCTGTAGAAGCGTAATGCAATTAGTTGGAGCATTAATGACACAGTTCACAAAATGTGGCCGCACCATGTGGGCATCTATAAATTCCATTTTGTTTGCCAGAAGACATTCGACTTGGGCAGTTTGCTTGGAGGTGTAATGGGATATGTGGCCATCAATGAACTTCAGCATGTTGTCCGGTGGGGATTCCACATACTGCTGAATTCTGATGTTTTTCACAAGTCCTCGCCCTCGTGACTTGCCAGCGCATGCCCTGGCTCCACTTAAGGCATTGGGTGACAATTCATATTGCACGTCAATTAGGCGCAGAAAATGTGTGATGGCGCTGTTCCATTACAACAAGCAGCTGCTGAAAAATCAATATTTGAGGCATAGTTGTAGACTGGATTTATAAGCAACTTGTTATAATTGTTTTGGGTTACTCGAGCTCGATCTGTCTAAATTTCAGGTGACAAATCCTTTTTTCTGAGTTAAAGTTACTCGAGTAGTTTCAAAAGTTGAGGGTCAAGTTCGTCGTGGGAATTCACGAGCAGCTGCTAATATGTATGGATTGACCGGCGGATATGTGGCACTTCAATAAGCTAATTTGGTATCAATCATATTAGGGGTCAGGGACTGAAAGCCATCTCGACTAAATCGGAGTAAACGACAATGTCAAATCAGACTGGTTATTTTGGAAGAAATCACAAGCGGCCACCATAGGTGTTCTTTTTTGCTAGCTTGTCATAGTTGAGTAGCTTTATTTTTCAAACATCAGGCCTTCTTGTCATCCCACATCATTTTAAGAGGGTGAAGTGAGAAATTAAGGCAATATTTTTATTTATTATTTTAATTTCATCCTTCTATAATGTAAGGGTATATTTTAATTATTAGAAAAAATAATGGAGTACGATGTTTAGAAGGATTTTAAGAAAACCCCAATAAAAATGTTGGCATCATGTCCGCAAGAAATTAATCATCAGAGTTGTACAATTTATAACCCCCAACAGTGAGCATGTTTTCGTTGTCAGAAAAGTGACTCTGGTAGATGAATTCATTTATGATGTTTTATGGCGATGTGGGTATTTTATTTGAATGATAACACATTATCAATTGCACTGCATAAGCATTGTTTTGCTATGCAGAAAAATGAACAAATCTTTTACAAAAAATAATAATCAACATGAAATCAGTTTACATTGTTTGAAAAGCTTTCAGTTTTGTTTATTTCATTTTATATGTTCCGGTGATTTGTATTTTATAGAATAACCTTTTGTCAAGAATTAAAATTAGAACAAAAATGAAGACTAGTTGGAGTTATATTGATGTATATAAGTATGGAAACCAACAATGTTGAATAAGAACATTTCAGGGAGATGTTTTAATAATTCTTTTGAATATTCTTAATGATAAGACACTTAACTATCTATCTATTCTCTTGTGAACGTGTTACTGTAAATGGATGAATGCGATACAATCCCATCAAGAATATCCAGGTTTCCGGTGTTCTAATATCACTGATTAAATAATCTCAAGTAAATAAATACAAATAGTCTTCTAGAGAATTTTGAAATGCTAATCTTATTTTAGTAAGAGTAGAAGGAAATTACAATGCATTTGCTTGAATGGACCTCTAAGAAAAAAGAATAGCTATTTTATAGAAGTTACAATTATCTGGACCATCTTTGAAGTAAGGGAAAGGATAATAAAGATAGAAGGACAGAATAGATATGGAGTCATGAAGCTTGGAAACCTTTTTTTTCCTATTTTCATCATTCTTAAGCTTTGGGTTTGGCTTTCTTATTCGATTAGCTCATCGGAGGTAACTATGAGAACTTTGTAGCAATAACATGAGCATGAGAAAATAAAAAAGTCAGATTTGTAATGGAAAAGATGTTATGTTGTTACTGATACAACAGCTGTAGAGATTCAAAAGTTAAGAAGGGAGCAATACTCAAACATCAAACAAGCATGCATGCTTCAGTGAACGCTTAAGAAAAGCTTCTGAATCATGGAAAACCAGAACATAGGTAAAAATCCAACCTTTAGGTAGTAAGCTCCATAATGGCAGAGACAATATCACCTTCTGCAGCCTTCAGTGCCCTGACGGCCTTGGACCTTGAGACTCCTGCCTGTGTCATAACCAATTCAATATCTTTCGGTTCGACTCCGCTCTCATCGACTTCTTCATCATCCTGAGCCATTGCAGATGACTCGGGCTTTGATATTACATGGCTAAGATCAGGGGCCTTGAATTGCTCTGCAGCCTGAGTCTGAAGTTGAGAGCTCAGGTCTTCAATCTTTGCCTCCCCAAAGATAACGTATGTATCTGATGTGGGGCTCTTGAAAACATCGGGTCTCGAGATAACAAATAAAATCTGGTTTGTGGGAATTAAGAGCATAACCGTCAGTGGAAGTGTAATGCAGCCGGGAAATGAATTCAGAAGAGTTATAGGAACTAACATTCTTGCTCTTTTTCACAGTGACACGGCTAACTCCAGTTATCGGCTTCATCCCGAGCTTCAACATGGCCTTTCGACTTTTCTTTTCACTTCTGCTTTGCTTTGATGTGCCGCTAGCATCTCCGTCCCTTTGTCCTGCAACGCACAGGTAAGTCGGACATAAGCAGCACCATGATGAACCACAAGCAGGCTCAACAATCTGGTTGGTACCTCATTGAAAACCAAATCCACAGAAAATTACGAAAAAGTTGCATTGAGTAAACACAAAATCAACTGTTTTCCCAGGTCAAAACATGGATGAAAATATCAACATTGCTATTGGTAGTGGCTGCATTAGTACTGGACATATAAAAAACATATACATATATTTTCTAAAAAATATAAGTTGATAGAATTATATTAGCCAATATTTCAATCAAAATATTATAACATATTTTTAAGGTTCCCTGTGCCGTACATATAGCATAGTTTTGTTTTTATCTGATAAACAAGGACCAAATAACAGTAGTTCGGAAAGATCATCTCCCAGGACAGTACTCAAGGATAGTACCACATCAAAAGGCGATTCTCTCGTTTTTATGTTGGATAGTACTCAAGGATAATACTACATCAAGAGGACAATACTCAAGTCCCCAGAATCCGAATTTGAACTGAAATTTTGAAATTCATGGCTCTGATACTAAGATAAACGAATTCATTAAAGATTGTATTGCTATATCTTTAAGGGAAAAAAAAATAAAGAAGAAAAAAAAAACCTGAACAGGTTGATGCGAGCAGAAATTAAACTAGAAATTAAGCAAAGCTAAGAGATTAAGCAAATCAAGCTATTTGTAGAATAACTTCATGGATGAGGTTTCAATCTGCTCTATCCAAATGTCATGGATGAAATATTTTGTTTAAATACTATCAGCAAGTGTAATTGATATAAATTAATAGATAAGAGTTGAAAAAAGGATGACTTTACAGCATATACAGATCCAGTCATAAATGTACCATCTGTGCATTTTCAAAATTTTTAAATACTGGATGGGATCAGGTGCTGAAAGAAAAGCCACGAGTATCAGTCATATATATGAATCAGAATATTCATGAGTAGAAACTCAAATAATTATTCTACACAAAGTATGTATAATCATTATTTGTGATAAAATTTCCATTTCTCATCCTAAAATTCCATCTTCTTTGAATCATACCTTCAGCATCTTCTTCATCCTTCTCATCATCCTCATCTTCATCATCCTCATCTTCGTCCTCTTCCACAATAGGTTCCTCTTGCTACAAACAGAAATTGATAATCCCCAAATCAACTACTGACATAATCAGTTGCATAGTTGCGGGACATACAATTAACTCACTAGCACCAACATGTGAAATGGAATAAACATACCAAATTTCGGTAGAATATAACAAGTGCAAAAGATAACATACAAAAACTTTTGCAATACTAAGTACCTGTGGCAATAAAGAAACGATGATGAAAATTAGCCATTTCATGCAGGTGAAATGCAGGTCAAGAGATCACTTTAGAATCCAATTCTATTAAAATTTCAAAAGGAAGACTGTCGAAAAGAACAGCAGTGTCAAACAGTGGGAAATAAAACTATAAACTCATTAAACGCATTGTCTGTTTTACATTTAACAAAAATGTAGTCAAGAGCACTGAGACTCTCAAAACTGCCGGGCTTGCAAAGAGTGGTATGGTTTACACTGAGAAAAACAATTAAAACTTAAAAATTTATCTAGGAATCCCACAAGATGTACTAGAAGTGTTCACATTTTTAGTGTTTTATATAGTTTCCTATTTATTTGGAGAAGAGAACTATGGAAATCGAGTTAGATAAAACATCACCAGAAGTACCCATAATTTTACATAGTTTTGATTTTCACATTGTCCCCCCACGATGACTAAGCACAACAAACTTTACATTCACTCCGCACTTTGTGAAAACCAAATACAATCAGAAATGGAGAACTGCCAAAATAAAAGTTCTAATTCATCTCTGTGACCTAAAGATGAACCTTCAGACAATAGTAAGGTTGCTCCAGTGTGACTTCAAGGTCCAAGATTCAAACCAAAAAAAAAAATATCGTCCCTATAATATAAAGGTAATGCAACATAACCTTACCTTCTTAAGACCCACAACATTAGAACCTAGTGTACTGGATTGTTCGTTTTATTTTCTATGACCGTCCTACAATTCTCAAAGCCTTCATATTATTGCGTGTACATTGTCCAGTAAACATAGATCCTTAAAGATTGCATAACTCATATCCAGGTTAATCTCATATACGATTCCATAAAGATTGTATAACTCATATCCAGGTTAATCTTATACATGATTCTCTGCTAGGCCGTATTTTTTTGTTAAGACTGGCAACCTCGAATTAACAAATGCCATCATTCTTCAATTGCAGAGCCTATTGAAATAATTTTGTTAACCAATTATCATATTAAGGGCAGATATTGAATCAAAATAAATTTGTTTTTTGTCAAACCGAACAAATAGCAGGAATCACCATCGTTATCATATACTGCTCCCTTAACACTTGCCGTCATTGTAATGCTACAAGCATATTCATATTGAGAAAACTAGTAACTAGTAACACAGATCATATCATCCAGTCAAACGCCTACTAAAAACAGGTAGCTATTTACCAGCATATGTTAGATATGCCTGCTTTGATCATATTAACAATAACAACACAATCAATCAGTTAAGTGGAAGAACAATTGACAAACATTTCACCTTAGAAGATGGTGAACAATCTTATTCAAAGGGTCAGTGCGGGGATATTGCGCCACTAACCTAAACAATCCAATAATTTGAAGCAGATACTCCAGTAAAAACTTAAGCTACACACAACTGATTCTACTATTGAATATATTGAACGTAGTCCCTCAGTTGTACATTTCAAAAACAAAAGCAAAAGGAACACCAGTTCCATTGGAGCAGTGGGTTCTATTTCATACATTTCCGATCAGGAAAAGTGCATTATTCAGTGCAGCTTAGAACAAGCTACTGTTACAAATGACTTATTTTTTTAATCAATGGAATCCTTCGTCAGTGGCTGCCAATGGCTTATTTTTTCAATCTTTTTGACCTTAATTTCATAGGAGCAAGTAAGAAAGATTGACAAAGAGAATCATCTAATTTAATTCGTTCTCAATAGCCATGAGATGATCAAGCAGTGGGTTCTATTTCATACACTTCCGATCAGGATAAGTGATTAATCAGTTCAACTTAGAACAAGCCACTATTAGTACTCAAAAAAAAAAGAAAAGAAAAGAAAAGAAATGATATGGGATCAAATTAATTCACAAGATATTTAGCAACAGAAAGCTTTAAAATCGAAGACGTAGATCCAACAACAATACTGATCAGCAGAAAGAACAGAATCAATTCATCTATTAGCTCCCCCAATAACAGTGTAATTTGCGGCTAAAATCCCGCATCTGCACTTGAAAAGAAAAAAAAAAGTTTTTCATAAAACGAAAAAAGACGGAACTAATGGTAATTACTGGCAATTGCTTCCATGGTAATAAAAGGCGGGAAGAAAGGATTGATCAGAGCTATGAGATTCAACAATCAAATACAATAGTAGGAGAGATAGATACATCGATTTTCTGCTGTTCAAGATGGGCAGCGAGAAGCTCTTCCTGTGTCTGAGCAGTCATGGCTTCTGTTTTGATGGGCAGAGACAAGACGGGAAAACCAAAAACCCTAACACCCGGAATTTGGCCGTGACCAAGATATCAAAAGCAATGAATTTTATATTCACGCCGGGCGACGGAGGAATTAACAAGGATGAAAAAAATTAACTGATAAAATTTAAAATTTTTCAAAAATATTTGCATAATAATAATTATTTTTATTTTTACATTATTTTATTAAATATTTAATGGACGTTAGATTATTAAAAAAAAACTATAAAAATGTCATATATAATCTTTTATATATCTTGAAATCTCTAATATCAAATTTTTATTAAATTACAAAAATAAAAAATATATTATTTACATCTTTTTGAAAAAAATATATGATTTTTATATCATATTATTTTAATTTTCAATTTTTTCCTTTTTTATTCCTATATATATATATTTTTTAAATGTATTTATTTTTTTTTTATTAAAAAAGTAGTTTGATAATTTAGTATTTATCAATAATCAACAATTTACTACTTTTCAAATTATTAATCCTTTGTTTTACTTTCAAATTATTTGTTAACACTCCTATCTTATTTTTAATTTTTATGAATTTACTTTAACTAGGCAAAATTTGAGTTTATAATTGATGCGTTCTGGATCTAAATTATTGATAAATTAGGGTGCCGTCAGGTCTTTTGGTCGAATGTAGTGGGTCTAATCTCCGTACTCTTTGACCGGTATTCTGAACACTACAAATAAAAAATAGAAGGTTAGAGGATTGCGAGACTTATTTCCTAATATACTCTTTCATGCGCAAGTTAATAATCTTCCTTCGGAGATGAAAGATATTAGGAAAAAAGTATATGAGCAATGACACAAAAAAGTTGGTCTTCTTGAATCTCACTTGGAGGTTACGCTTGGCATGGAATATTTTTGTGGTGGTGTGCTTGTGAGGAGCAACTTTGATGCCAGGAAGGTGAGAATCGCAAAAGGATTATCGGTAGGCTTTGCGAACAGAGTGTAGTCTCTTGAGAGTTTTCAGGAGTGGCGTGTGAGGACTTGATTGAGTGTGAATGTAACCATATGGAGGCTGGTATTAGGGAAAATGTAGACATGGGTGCGAGCGTCAATGTAAGCATACCCTTAGAGTTTGTCTCTTAAGGGTTTTTTTATAACCTTTGGCAAGCTAAGCCTTACTTAGGCGCCAAGGCTACTTACTAACTATCTTGTGCAAATTTGGTGGGTTGCTATAAGAATTACGGGCGTCGATTAGGGCAACCGTGATTAGTCGAAGGGGATTTCTTTCTTCCTTAAGGAGATGTTATACGCGGCAAATATTAAGGTTGTCATTACAAAAGATTTCTTGAGTTGGAAGTTGCCATGCTTGAAAAGATCGTGATTTTGGGCAAAATTCAGTGTTCAAGCTGGTTAAGGCAGATAACCTTTAGTGCATGGGAATGGTATCGTGGGCTGTCCGAATTGGGCCGTTGCCAGCTTGAGCTATCCGACCGGTTGACGTGCTGTTTGGATCAATGGAGATGTTGATCGGCTTCTGGGCTCGTGGGCTGGATGCCTCCTAAGTTTGCTGCAAGTCCATGGGTCTTTGTACTAGGTCGGCCTATTTTTACCGTCCCCATCGCTAACCAACCACGATTAGTTCAATACGAGTAATACATTTGATAATTAATAAATATGCTAAGTAGTATTTTATTCAAACAAAATTCATTAACTAATAAATTTTATAAAATGGGATTAGTTTAGTTTGTTAAACTTTTGATATTACATTCAAACCAAGTTGGCTAGATGGAAAAAAAATATTTATACAAAAATTATGTCTTTGATGCGTTATGGATCTAAGTTTTGAACATATTCGGGTCAAATAATTCGTCTGAGGCCGGCTTTATCCACTAAGTCTCGGATCCTATACACCATAACTTAAAATCAGAGGTCAAGTGACGGCGAAATATTTCATATAAAGTACTCCAACGCTCAAGTCAGTAAGCAATTTTCAAAGGGTAGAAGGTGGATGCAGAGAAATATAGTATGAATGCGAAGTGAGTGTTTGTTGGTGTGGGAATGCTCTCGTAGACAAAGAGATTTTGGGTGCTCATGAGGAGTAGTTTTTCTAAGTATTGAATTCGTTGAAAACTAGTAGTAGAGAGAGAGAGCGTTGGGCTGCTCGAGTAACTTAGAGTTTGAGAGTTTTGTAATTGCTTGAGGGCTTTTGTGTGTAGAGAAGGCGTTGCAATTGAAGGGAGCTTCCATGACATTTTATAGCCATAGCTCTAGGCTACCTTCCTTGTATAGAGGAGCTTAATGCCCGCGCTCTGTTGGGGGATTATTGCCTTTCTTGTGTAGGCCCCTTTATGGCTGTAACGGTTAAAAGGTTGATTCCCCTCATTCGTTCTGTAATCGTTAGGATTTTTGATAGACAGTGCATGGATTCTAGCACATTCCTTCCTGGATGTGCATTGATTTTGGGGGTGATCGTTATAGTGAAGCTTGCCTTCTTTGGAGATGCGTGAAATTAGGGAAAATGACCTTTGTGGTTTGAGGACGGACACATGGACCAATCTGGGCTTGCGCCGCGTGATTCCTGGTCCTTACCCAATCTACTGGCCGCTTTTTCGGTCAACAGAAGCGTTGACCATCCTGGGCTCAAATGGGTCGTGCTGTTCCTGGGCCTTTGCTGGCTCAATAGCTTTTTGTTCGATCAACGACGTTGTTGATGGTCCATGCGTAAATGGGTCGCTGAGGATTTGGGTCGTTTCTTCCGTCGTGGATTAGCCCATTACGGGCATACCCATCACTAACCCCCCAATAGACCGACGAAGGATCGGGACTTACGCGGCCCCATCCCAGATTGGTCCACATGTCCATC